>VVHJ01035604.1:38096-54189 GCA_015107715.1 Tylochromis polylepis
GCATTCTAAATATACCAAATTATGTGGATGTCAAAAATCACATCTTGGGTTTGTTTTTACCCATTCCAAAAAATACAAAATCCAGAAGAAAGAAGCAATGCAAGTAGGGGAAAAAAGAAAGAAGAAAGAGAGAATAACAGCAGTGCTGCTGGTGTCTTAAATCACCGGTGCTCACTGAAGGGAATAATGGTAAAAAAGAATAGTGGGGCGGGAAAAAAAAGCCCCAAAAATGACATAAAGAAATCCAAGTCTAGACACTCAGAGTAGCTTTGAAATAGTAATGAAACTCCTTATTTTACTGGCTAAAGAGATTTAAATTACACCAGTGCTTACAGATTGATACCAACTGAGCAATTATAGCTTTACTCAATGCTGGTGAGCAAGACTGTACATGTATCATTTTCTTCAGCCTCTGGAGGGCAATAGTGAGTACAACATTTCTCTAGATTTCAAGGACTTTGTCCAGGAAGTACAAAGACGGACATACAAAGATCTCTCACAAGCTGTTAAAAACATCCATCCATTCTCTACCGCTTATCCTTTTCAGGGTCGTGGGGGGGGACGCTGGAGCCTATCCCAGCTGTCTTAGGGCGAGAGGCAGGGTACACCCTGGAAAGGTCGCCAGTCTGTTGCAGGGCTAACACATATAGACAGACAACCATTTGCACTCACATTCATACCCGCACTCACACCTATGGGCAATTAGAGTATCCAATTAACCTATCCCCACTAACTGCATGTCTTTGGATTGTGGGAGGAAGCTGGAGTACCCAGAGTGAACCCACGCACAGAAAGACCCTGACCTGATGGTGAAATTGAACTCAGGACCTTCTTGCTGTGAGGCAACAGTGCTAACCACCGTGCCACCATGCTGCCCTGTTAAAAACATTTCTAATAAAAAATAGAGCAGACACAAGACATTAACGCATTAATTATCACGTGTACAGCATAGTCGGTTATGAAAGACAAAATTGTAACTCAATTGTAGTCAATTACAAAAACAGTGACCTTAAATTAGGACCCAGGTGTTGATTATGAGAAACATGAGAGGTCTAATTCTAAATTAGGCCAGGGTAATCAGTGGCCTTTAGGCTACAAATCCAGTATGCTTTTTATCCCCACCCTTGGCATCAAACTAAGACTACCTGACACTCTTTATGATACAGTTTTATTTACAAAAACAATCTTTTGCACAGAGGCAGCATTGAGGCACTCTAGAAAGATTCCATTTTTAGCCCTTTCTCACTCGTACCTTCTTGGCTTGACTTGACTCGACTTTGGTCATTTTCCATTACAATCAAGTACCACCTAATGTGCGTGGGGTCGCTATAGCAACACAGCTGAAAGTCCAGTGACATCATTTGTATGAAAAATGAACACCACGACAGTGGAGGATGTTGAGGCGATGACATACCTGCTGCTCGGTGTATTTTTTTGTCAGACTCGGGGACCACGGGGTTCATTTTTGTGTAGCCATTTCATTCGCTGGGCTGGGTTTCAAAAAATGTCAGTTTTGATTTTCATGAACGAGATGCTGTCATGACTCATTAGGTGACGTCACTGACTAGTCAGTTGGTGGCATGCAGTCCGCTGACCTTGCATCTTTAGGTCTCCTCAGATCACTTGGAATGATGGCCAAGTAGATACTGAAAAGGAACTGGTACCAGGTACTACCATCTAATGGAAAATCTAAAAACTGAGTCAAGTTCATTTGAGCCAGCCTGAGTAGGTACTAGTGGAAAAGGGCTATTAGTGTCTGTTCTGGATCTGGAGCACCAGATGCCTACTGCTATGCCTATATTTGGTGTAGTTAATTTAAAAGCTGAATTTTACATCAAGTTCAAAATTAGCTTAACACTGACTTCAGTTCAATAAGGAGAGATCATCTGGAAGAATTGAAGATGATTTATTGACATTCATAATTTAATTAAGCTCCTTAGCGATTAAGTCTCCAACAACCCATTACAGAAAAACAGAACCCAGCAGTGACAGAAATTAGAGTAGGACCTCCCGGAGACTACAGGCTGGTGAGGATGAAGATGGAGGCTCGAATGGAGCTCGTAGCTTGAAGCTAGACACAAGAAGATGACTGGACTAGAGCAATGATGTCAGCATGGAGTTTGACAGTGTGGGAAAGTGGAAGTGATGTAAAGAATAGACTAGCAGCCAAGCACCCAGGAAAGCAGGTGGATAAGTGATTACAGATCTTCCTTATTGAACTTGTGTATAAGCTTCATTTAAATGGGTACTGGAATAGAACATTTCTGTTTAAGATGGCATGATGGAGTCTGATAAATACACAATAGCAAAAGCAGGGTTTGTCATGAGGGTATCTTCTCAAATAATCATGAACATAACAGAAAATGATCATTGTTTATGAGATATGTTAACCACTGGTTTCGATTTCTATGACATTTACCAGGTTTCATGTTAAAGTCTATGTTTTTCTGGCATGGGAGCGACACACAGTTGTCCTTTGGGAACAATAAACATCATGCTGAAGTTGAAAATAACACAATAAGACATCATATGATCTGTGACATTACAGAAATCTGGGAGCTGAAAAGATCATTTGCAATTTAGAGAAACTTGACAGTCGATAGAGAACATTTTGCAATACTGGGAGGGCAGCTCTAAGTATAGACTATCTCTGACTTCCCATCTGGTGTTGTGATATTTGCAAAAGACTGAATGGCTACAATTTTAACAGTCTCAGTTAGTGCAACAAGTAAACGAGTGAAACAAGCTGATAATGGAGCTGCAAAGAATCAACTGATTTCTCATCCAACTGGCACATCCTATTAATTGCATAGTGCTGTCATTTTTTTGTCTCCCATCTCATATACATCACCTACTATACTGTAAAAACATACCTCACAATCCATAATGTCTGTAGGCAGCTGACAGCTTCATACATCTCTGGCAATTCGAGGCTGCAAAAGAACACATGCCCAGTCTCTCTTCTGCCAAACCTCTCACTGGGCAAAGGTGCTGCTCCCAGCTAAAAGCTGTAATTTCTCTTGCACCTGGCTAGTGTTCGGGGCCAATAACCATGTGCCTCTCAGGCTCATCAGTCTGGCAGACACTAAATCAGTCTGGTCCCCTGCAGGAACCCCGTAGCTGTGCTACTTGTCACATGCAGCACTTTAATATGTTCCTGCAGGCTTACCACTCTGACAGAAATTTGCTTGCTTTGTGTGGCTGTGGATGAAAACTTTTATATATCTAGCTATATATAAATTCCCCAGCACTTTGCAAAAAGTCCAGGACATAATTTTGATCATTTACGATGCAAGTACAGATAACAGGGATACCTTCCATCCAGAGGGTAAGCTTTCAGCTTCTTTGACAAGGCTGTGCGATTACTTTGAGCGCGGCTCCTCTGCTCGTCTTTTGTCGGAGCATCGCGGAGAAAACGGCACACATTCCTTGTGTTTCTACTGGTGCTGGGTTCTGATGTGTATTTGTTATCAATTTGTGCCCATGCTTGTGCGTGTGTGTGCATGTGTTAAGTGGATTTCTTACTGAGCTGGATGCTAGAGCCTGGTATGACAAAAGCTTATGGCTTCAGACAGACAGATGTTCCTCTTCAGATAACGATCTCAGCATAGAACATGGCTGTGAGAACAAAGCTGTCTCCTGTGATTATGCTCCCTCTGCAGCTCCAACCTGGGGAATACTTTGTGCAGTGTACAGTCGAGATCCAGCTGATTGGCATCATACAGAGTTAAATGATTAATGCTTTTATGACAGTTTCTATTTTTACATCTGCCACAGTGGCTGTTTTGAAGTTGATGAAAAAGAAGATTCTGTGCAGACTCACCAACTTATTTGCCTTGTTTTCGTTGCGAGTTTCAAAGCCCACCGAGATAAGAGAGTGGGGGATCTGGCAGCTGGCGGAGTGGAGGGTGTTTTTGAAAGGGAAAAACTTCAGAGCTGCGTTTAATCTCCACCTTCATACCTAAACTGTCCCCAGCAGCTGGGAGAGGAGGACCCGAGCAGGTGATTACCAAAGGCAGGGGCAAGGATGTGACTGAATCACACAAAAGATACTGTAAAAGATGTGGCCCGGTCGTCCTAATAAGTAACCACTGAACTTGCTTTCAAATTACGTAAACACATTCACAGACACAGAAAATGCACACAGTGCGTTTAGCATTCATCACTGTTTGACTGTCAGCTTCAGGGCCTCTTTGACTGACAGCTCCTTTTCTGATAACTCCAGGGCAAGGAAAGGTGAGAGTTTCAAAAATCTTTTCTGGCTTTACTTGACAAGCCAGACACCGCACCGTGATGTATGGAGGATACAGCCCTAATGTAACTAACTGCCTTTGGTGTTGGCTCTCAGAGAAGGTTGCCAGGCTAAGCAAATGCAGTGAAAAGAGAAAATCTCATTGTGGAGGGAAAATCTATTTATGTGAGAATGTACTGTATACACAGAAACTAAGCATAGAGCAGTCACACAGCAGTGCAAGCACAAAATAAAATAATACCTCAAATTATTTGCCTTACAGTGCTGTGCAAAAGTCTTGAGCCACCCATCATTCCTTTATGTTTTGTTTGCAAGAAGCCAGATGATCTTATATTTTTAAAAATTGGTCTAATCTATTCAGGCTTTCTGAAGGTCTTTCATAATTTTCCTTTGACATTGGATGCTTTTTCACTCATTTTCAGTCCAGAGGAATGCCAGTTTTGTTTGTTTGTTAGTTTACATGTAACTCTGACCTATGAATCATTCAAGGCTAAAAAAAGGCAACTCAAGGGACAAGCCAGTGTTGTGTCAATACATAAGAGAAAACTTAGCAAAGAATCAGTTTTAAATCAATTTAGTATCTTTGTTACTAGCAGCCTGTTGCAAATATGCATAATTTGTTCTTCAGTTGAATCTGTGAAACATACCAAAGATAACACAGTTTAACAGGCATAAAATAACATTTTTTCACCAACAAGGTGATTACAAAGATTCACCAAAAACTATTAGCTGGAAACTTGGCATATCTGAGAGTGGTGTGTAGTGTGTCCTTAAAAAGTTGTAGAAACTGGACAAGAGGTGGACAAAAGAAGAAATAACAGACCTAAAAACTCTAGAGCAGATGAACAGTATCTGAAAATTATGTCCTTGAGAAAGAGGAAAGAAATCCAGCAAAGGCCCGACACAGGAGCTGAGAGATGTATCTGACCTTTCAGCTGATCCATCTCCTGTTCACAGAAGCCTCATCAGAAATGGTCTCAGTGGAAGAGTGGCTGTCAAGAAGCCATTCTTAAGCAAGGGAAGCAGGGAGAAAAGGCTGCGGTATGCCAAGTTACTGGACAGAAAATCAGTGGAAACGGGTCTTATGGAGCGATGACACCTAATCTTTTTGTATAAAATTATTATGTATGAATTATAAATGTAGAAAAGTAACATCAGATTTTGATCCACCATCACTATCAGTCATGGATTGGCCTCCCCAGAGCCCAGGCCTCAAAGTTAATAAAGCAGTGATCATCTTGACAGAGAACAGAACAAAAGGCAGCCAGCATCCAAAGTGTTGAAGACTAAAGGTGCTCGTACTAAATAGTGACTTTCAAGCTCATTAGAACTGGTTTTCTTTGAAGGCCCAAGGACTTCCACCCCTGTTCACAAAACAACAAAAAAGACAAAAAGATGTGTTTTGGAAGTGTTCAGAAAAAACTGTGCTTGAATATATAATCACAGCTCAATATGTGTGTGATACCTTTCTGTTTTGGCAAAACTAAACTAAACACTGTTTTGATATACTTGAACTTGAGTCAAATCTAATTAGAATTCACTTTATATAAAGTGTTCAAAATGTTTGAAAAAGAGCAGATAAACTGAAAACAGATCAATGCTGTCCTTCTTCACTCATTCCAACCATCTGATGGCCTCTATTTATTTCAAATAATCAAATAAGAACTGGTTGATCTGTTCACATAAAACTAAACATAATTTCATACAAAGGTGATCGAGGAGGCATTAATACAGTCTAGGTTTGAGATTGGGTTCAGATGTTGCTGTTGAATGGGCAGATGTGGTTGTAGTCGCTTACAGATGATGGCACACTATGGAAATCATTTTTATTTATATTACTAATATTATTTCACATGTTGTGAAATCGCAGTGTGACACATATCACAGTTTTTTTTTCTGCACGAGTGAGAGGAATGGCTTCATGATCTAATGTTCTACACTGTGGTCTCGTATTTTAAGTCAAATATTTCAACCCAGAAATCATACACCGATTTGACAGCCAGAGATTTGCAGTCACATCTGGGACTGTGCAGAGGAAAAGGGCAACTTTGACATATTGATGCAGAGTGGGGGCATGACCTGAACTGCCGCCACTAATCAATGTTCACCTCAACCTTCAACATTTCTAGCAAAGCAGTCCCATGGGTGCAAATTCGATCTGACTGCATTTCTACTGTGTAGATGCCAAGATAGCAGAAAAATTTGTGTCTGCACTTTTTTTTTTTGTTCAAAGCAGAAACTTCAGTGGTTCAGTGCAGGTGCTTTTAATAATCTTGGTTTTATGGTGCCTCATAAAGCATGATGTTAAAGATGCACGACAAGAATGCTGAGGAGGCAAAAGGATGTGTTGCACAGCTTTACCCCAATATGATCTCATTTCCTAATCGCGGTCCTACTGAGCTCCTCCCAGGTCTTCATTGCAAATTTATGTTTTCTGCTGAATGCAGACTGAGCTGTTTTGCGAATTACCTATCAGCCCCTGGGAACAGCACAATAGATCATTGATTTGTTCAGTGGTTTGCTTCTGGATGAGCTATGCAGGTAAAAACAAGAGACGACAGAGCTGTTGCAACCTTTATTTTAAAGTTTCTCTGAATGACTGAGGAAGCAAAACAGTCTTTAGGTGCAGACCAGGGGCCAGATGTGCTAACAACCATGCATATGCCTTTCCACACGGGTAGACTGGTATTTATAATATGTATAATATAAGAAGAATTTGCAATTTTTAAAAAAAGTATTTCTTAGAGCAAATCAAGCCTCATATGATGTAAAATTTACTTTTCATTCATTTAACTGTAAATAATTTAGGACAGTGGTTCACAAAGTGTGGACTGGGATCCCCTGGTGGACCACAAAGGTACTACAGAAATTATGTTTGAAATTACTAACATGTATGTACGGTTACATATTTATATAGATTTATTTATTTAAAAATAGAATTAAAAGCATTAGCAATTTATAGCCAGCATCCTGTGTTGTTTATGTTTTTGAATAAAAATTTCAACGAAATACATAATTTTTTCTTGTGTTTTGATTAGAGTGAAAATTTAAGATTGGATGGGCCTCATGGGATTTTCTGGTTTTTAAGTGGGCTGCAGCACTCTTGACTTTGGGAATGGCTGATTTAAAGCATGTTCACTAAATGTGCCAAATTGGTGTGAGGCCACTTTTGCAAAAGTAGGAGTGGGAAGTCCTACAGGGGGTCTGTTAACAGGGCACACAGATGCAACCAGAACCATGCAGGGCTCAGCTCTAAACATGCAATGTAAGAACACAGAACAGGACAGAGCAAATGCTTTGGCATGATGCTCAGATCACTGAGCCAAACACTCGTGCTCATTCTGATAACGTCTCCCTTCAGCCTTCCAATTACATTAACACTCTTAGAGCCAACTATGACATCAGGCGCAAAAATGACAGGATTCTTTTCTGGTGCTAAAAATGATGCAATTTGCATCGAGTGAGCCAGCAGAAGTTTTTTGTTGTTGTTGTTTTGTTTTTTTAACCCAAATGACCATCTTAGTGCACTCAAAAAAATATTCTTGGCCCTCACAAACATGAAGCAATCATTTTGAGTAAAATGCAACTCAAATGTGCAAAATCAAAGGTTTGTTTATTCAAAAAATGAATCATTAATAGAAATATGCTTGATATAAACTGAATGTATACCAATCAAGTACATTTCATTTGACCAGATTCCAGTTCATTTAACATTTTATACTCTGTATTATCTGTAAACTGTTATCAGATTACTTAAAGTCAATGTTTTTTGTACATGTGTAATAACTATGATCAGAAGTATCTTAACCTTAACATTTAATCTTATCTGCTGAAGACAACCCAAACTTTTTGTGGAGGAAAGTAAATTGTTTGTGATTTTCTTTTTTTAGTATGATTTGGTATTTCCTCTGATGCCAAAACCAAGGCCCTGTACTATGAAGTGAGTTCACCATATCCAGGGTTTCTTTCCATTATATGATTTCATTCACCTTAACCAGCTTCATGTGAGTGCCGAGGTTATCTTGCTAAGTTAACCCAGGGTTTCCCCTCCTTGTCCTCAATGTAATACGGATATGTGTACATTTTAGAAGGGAGGATAAAACTTTAACATGGGAAAAATATGAAGAGGTTAAACACGCAATGCAGGCTGAAAGCAACGCAGCTGCTACAGAGTGTGAGAGTGAGAGGAAAAGCTCTGTACAGTGGTTTATTATTAAAGACACTGTATGGATTTGGTCAGTAAGCCTGGACAAGACCTGCTTTATTGATAGCGTTTAGGCTATTTCAAGCTACTAGAGAAAGCCTGCTGAAAAATACAGTGTAATTTAACAGATTCATCAAATTCATCACAACTCACTAAAACATGGGAGAATCTGACAGACTGTAATCGGGCATTTCATTAAATTAATGTTTAAAAGATAGTTTTTAGCTTCTATTCTTTCAGCTGTGGCCCCGACTATGTTTGAGGTCTGAGAGTAAGAATAAATAGAAGAACAAAATTCAAACATGCTTAGATTAGGTGCAAATTTGGAAGACGGTCATCAAGTTACAAACAGGTGTCCTGTTTCAGGATCATGTATTATTGCTTATAGAGCAATAAAAATGTTGTAAAAAATTGTTAGTAGCCAACAGGAAAAAGAAAATCAAGGAATAAAGTTGTGTCTAAGAATCTATATTTATTACTGATGCTCATCAGTGAAGCACAAAGACATTAAAGAACTTCCGACCCTGCCATTATCCACACATGCGGATGCGAGGGACCTTCCAGGAATGATGGTGATATTTTTTTTCCGCGGAACTGACTGAGTAGGTGCTGATTTCATAACTGTTGATCTCTGATCTGTAACATAACCTGCTCCAGAGTAGGTGAGATTACCATGGCAATATAGTCCTGTAAGAAGTGATCTGCCTTCATAGTAAAGAAAATCCAGGGTTCACCTTGACGTTACTCGGGTAAGATTCAAGAACTTGGGAGACTATATTTCCACAGAAGAGTGAAATTCTTTCAGTGGTACTAACAGTGATCTTATCCACAAGTGATCAGTAAAGGAGTGTCTACACGTGGTCTTTATTATGGGATTGGAGTGGAAATCAGACATGAGTATGTGCAAATATGCACAGCTTTATAAATCTGATTAAAAGAATGATTATGCAAATGTCTCCCTTTGTGAATACATACGGTTTCTGTCCTATATTTAAACAGATATGGGACAGAACTGTTCCTCCTCGTCATTAGAACGACTTGTTTTTGTTTTCACAAACTTCACAAACAAAAATTCCAGCTTTCTGACTAAATGTTTTTCTGCTGCCATTGACACAGGGGCACTGTGTATCACCAGCTAATGAGGAGAAACTTCTGCTTGGTAACAGCCAGTCATTAAACACACACAAAAAACACCCCGACAAACAACAGCAACCGGCGCCAATCTTGTAATTAAAGCTAGAGCTACGTGGCCTGGCTCTCTAACCTGGATGCCGTCATCACAGAGGAAGACAGCCATAGCAAAGCGAGGATTACAAGTTGTCGTGTAGCTTTAAAGACAGACTTGTTCTTTCTTTCACTAATGGTTGCCGTCTCTCTCTGCACAGTTTCGATTTAGACGGAGAGCAGCACTCTTTGAGTCATTAAGTCCTCTCACTGCGTCAGCATATGAAGATCTCTTCAGCGCTATCAAAGAGGATACATCATCTTGTTGAACTGAGAACAATTTCCTGACATGGAAAGCAAAAGCTTCTCATTACACTGATGTGACAGTTCGCACGTCAAACATCATTCACGCACATCTCTTTAAATCTACCTATTGTGCTGTTTTCTGTTTTATTCACTTCAAATGTACATATGAGAAAATGTTATTTAGTGCTATACCGCGGGGGGGCGGTGTGTTTGTGTAGCAGCAACCGTGTCATTGTGTAAATAAAACCATGTGGAGCAACATGAACGTGTCTTGGGGTCTGCCTTGGTACCGTCACAATGTCATAATCCTACTTTAAGTGTGGCATCAAAATATACTTAAAACTATACTTCAGTTACCTAAAGTTAAAGGTTGAAGTACCTCTCTTCTTGTGTTATATACTATGAAAAGAAGCAGCCACAGTCAGCTCTTCCCTTGTCACAAGAGGTCGCCACGGCTGGTAGCTCCACATGTTTGATTTGGCAGAGTTTTATGCCTTTCCTGACACAACCCCAAAGGGGATTTGTGCCTCCGGCTGGAATTGAACCAGCAATCTTTCGCTTGCCAAGTGAAGGTGTTCATTTTGCAGCTGGAGATAATTAAAATTATGTACATACTGCTGGGTGGTTTTATCTGTAAAAACAGAGCATATCTCTGTAGTAACAGAGAAAACAGTAAGTGACTATAACTTTTAAATAAATAGTATGGAGTGAAAAGCACACTTTGTTTCCCAAATATAGCAGAAGTAGAAAACATAATAAAGAATGTTACTGGGTCCTTATGCATTAACACACTGCATTAACATTTGGATTTTTCTTTATTTGGATGGGTTAGCTGTATAATGATTACATGTTAACAACGGGTGAAATGTTGCTGGGTTACTAAATGAATAAGCTTTTGACTGTAATGTGGACTCTGTCCATAGTGCAGCTCAGTATCAATCAAACTAAACTCAACTTCATTGTTGAAAACACTGAATGCAGAAAATGTGTGAGCAACTATTTTGAAAATGAGGCAAAAGTTAAGCTGACTGTTTGTAATCAAAAGTGGGTTTTTTTGTTTTTTTTTATCCTTTCAAATTATAATTGCAAATCACCAGCAGCTGAATGTTCCTGCCTTCTCTATTGCGATGCTTTGTTGTGCACGGTGGTAAAGTACAGCATGAATAATAGTCATTTTTCTCAGCACAGAGTATCTAAGTGGTGGTGCTGTGTGGGTGTATTTTGGGCACTGTTTAACATTAAAAGAGAAAAGGGGAGAGTGCAGTGAAAGACATGATTAGTCACAGGTGTTCTAGCTGCTGACGTAAAACTCCTTATGCTGGGCACAGGCCGCGTTCATGTGGAAAAAAGGACAGATTCCAGAGCTGTGATGAGTGGGCAGTACAAGACACTATGAGATATGTGTACACTTAGGTAACAGTGATTTTAAAAAAGACTATAGTACACAACACTTACAGTATGTTTGCATTAAATTTATTACAGAGACTGCTTATGTGTATTATTTCTGTTTAAATAATCACCGTTACTGAGAAAGATAACTAAACTCTGCCAGCTGGATATAAACTCTTTTTAACCTATATATTAAAAAAAAATCTATAAAAGCAATATTACTGCAGTGTATTTAATTAGACCATGATTGATAATGATGATGTAATTTTTACCCTAAAAGTACTCGTAGTGATCAAACACAACAACAGGGCTGAGATTCAGGAAATTAGCCCATCTTAATAAAAAATCCCAACTGATTTAAATTTGATGCTGATCTGACTGTAACAGCCGTCCTGAAAGCAGTTTAGAGATTCACAAGAAGTTGACCTTGAAGGGCAAATCTGACAAATACATGGCTTTATTACAGGACTGATTCCAGTATGAGAGCGAAGTGCTGAGGTGATACGATACTATGAGGTCTTTAAGACAAGATAGGGCCTGATTATCCCAGACCGTGTATGTGGGGAAGTGTGGCTTGTATTTAAAGCCACTGTGACCTCACAAGAGGCATACATGAAGGGGCTAGCAGCGATCAGAAACCATGGACCATCAAATTCTCCATTATGTGGCAAGGACAGATAGAATAACTACTAACCTTATCTTTGAGGCCGGTGATAGAAGGAACTACCAGAGGAGCTGGAGAATACTTACTGACATACAGGGTTTAAAATATCCAAGAGGGTTATACAGACAACCAAAGCACGGATAATGTCCACTACAGTTAAACTGTCAGCTACAAAGTGATGGGTGGAATGTGAATTGCTTTATATGTAGGTAATGTCTTCGATAAGATTCAGTCAGACATTTATCCTGAGGATGGATAAAGGCTTTGTAAAAAATACATGTATGAACCTTAGTGGGCTGAATGCCCCTTTGTAAAGATTGAAAGGTACTCCAGTAATTTAATATGCCACTTTCCTTCAAGTAGAGGCCTCACAAGAGACCGATTTAAAAAGAACTGAAGAAGCAGAGGCCAGGCTATCTTGACTTTTAGACAAACTCCAAAAACCATTCAGTTGTGCCTTTTATTAGCCTTATCCTGTCTTCTAAATTGGTGTCTTTCTTTATAACGCAAGCTTTGATTAAAAATTGATTTGAGCTTATCTTTGGTACCTAAATTCTCATTTTGTAAAGCAGCACGTAACTATAGCAGTCAAATAAATGCATTGTAAAACGATACAATATTTCCCACTGAACTGCAGTGGAGATAAAGTGTGAAGTATAGTGCTCCCAAATGGTAAAGCACAAACGTTAAAAGTAATGCTCTCTGAATCCAGTAACGCAACAAACACAACAACATAAAGCCATCTCTCAGGACACTAAAAGTGGATATGGGATCTGATATTTGTCTTCCAGCTCCTGCAGTTTGAATATCCACAGCTTCAACTTCAAGCTTTCTTGCTGTGTTCTGTTTAGACAGAAACAAACACAGCAGAAAACGCTGAATTCAGAGGGCCTTCTGGGGGCGTCACTAAATAAATTATTAATTCACCTGACTCCAGCTGAGGCTTATTTTCACTTCTTAAAACCCTTATTTTGTGCTTGGTTAGAAACTGTCGTCTTTTCCGTTCTAGGTGAACATCACGCTGATCGCAAAGTCAAACAACATGCTGATTTTCAAAAGGTCGTATTTATTTATTTATTTTTCACTGAAAAATCGGTTATTCTGATCCACATTTGTTTCTAACTGGACAGAAACTACTCATCTTTGGTTCCACTGTACAGTTTGTCTGATTATCTGTGTGCCTAAAAGAAAAAAAAGCCTCCAACTGAGCAAAAAATAAAATGATGTTGACAAAGACTAATCACATAATAATATCATGAAAGCAGGTGTACCATTGGCCCAACCTGGGGAGAAAATTATCTCAGTAATTTGGATAGTTCCAAATACAAGCAAGTATTAGGTGTCCAAAGACTGCAGCCAATTTTACCTTATCTGTGAGGTGTGCAGGGAATTAGAAATCAGCAATCATCCAAGAGAGCATCCCATCAGTGTCACACACACACACACACACAAGGAGGAAAAATCTGCAAAAAAACCTGTATTAATTAGTTGCACACCTTCCCATTCTTTGTTCTTTTCTAGGCCCTTATTTTCCTTCTGTATGTATTAGGTAATCGGGTCTAATTGTCCTGAGGTGTAAACATGAAAGTGCAAACTAAATCATTATAATAAGCCTTGTAAGGTCTGTTAAGGGGAAAGCAGTAGAACAATGCATTCGAAAGGCTAGTGAAGTACACAGTAAGAAGAAGTAATTTCCAAGTGGCTGAGATGATCAGAACTGATTATAAAGGGGGCTGCGCTTGGCAACATCTGATGGAATACGATGTATATAAAATGCTATCAAGTTAAATTGCCAGCTGAAAGAGTCTAACATTTCTTTTCTATCAGTAAATTAGATTACTTTCCAGAAGGGGTGGTGGGTCTCAAAGAGTTTCTGATGTTGTTTTGACATTGTTGGATGCTTGTATGAAGCATCTGGAAAACACTGGTTCTGTCTCAAATCATGCACTGGTTAATGTTATACAGTATAAAAAAAAGTCTTAAGCAACCCCTCATTTCCTTCTATTTGCTAGGAAAATGGGAAATAGTTGTGGATATTTATTAAAAGATATTTAAACATACATGGACATACAGTACATAAGGCAGAGTTTGTGTAATTCTAATGCACAATATTTGGTATGACCACTTTTATTCTTCCACACAGTTTGAACTCTCTTGTTATTTCTTCAAGGAGTCTTCAGGAATAGTTCTTCGGGCTTCTTGAAGAACATTCAAAGCTCTTCTTTGGATGTTTCTGCCTTTTGTTCTGTTCTCTGTCAAGATGATCCTACACTGTTTCAATAATGTTGAGATCCGGGCTCTGGGGAGGCCAAGCCATGACTGATAATGTTCCATTGTGTGTTTTTCTATCCAGGTATGCTTTTACTGCATTGGCAGTATGTTTGGGGTATTGCATGATGGATCAAAAGCTGATGGTAATATTTAGTATTCATAATTACATCAGTTTGACAAGATCTCTAACCCCACTGGCTGAACTGCAACTGCAAACACTGACAGAGCCTCCGCTGTATTTTATAGATGAGACCAGTAGATTTTATTTTTATATGACATATATTTCAGATAATGTTCATCTGCTGCAGATAGATTTTTAGGCCTACTAATATGCTTAGTTATATGCCAAGTTTTCAGCTATAGCTCCTTGGGAATCACCTTTTCTGTGCAAAATGCTGTTTTATGTCTGTCAAACTGTGTTATCTTTGGCATTTTTCATAGAGCTGGCTAAAGCAACTGGAGCAAACAGTCCTCTGAAAATGGTCAGGTATATGGACTGGATTATAAATGAGTATCCAAAGATGAACTTTGAAAGAACTTCAGAAAGCCTGGAGAACTATTACTCAAGACCACTTTTTAAAAAAAAAATTACAAGAAACTCTGACTCAGCAAAACAGAAAGAAATGAGGGTTGGCTCAAGACAGTACTGTACATACTGTAGAGTGAGCTCATTAGAAGACTGAGCTGATTGTCTCTTCTGACTCAACTGGTCACAATCTCACAATTAAAACAACACAGATCACCATTAGCTAAAAGAAATACTGACATGAATTTTTACGTTAGAGCATTTATTAAGTTAATAAAAAAGACATATTGTGGCAGTTTTTATTGTAACCTGCTTATCTCTTTTCTCCTGCAGAGGGAAACGCATATCTAAATACCTTCTTCAACATAACGCCTGGTTGTACACAATGTTTGGGTAGTGACTATCAGTTGTACTATGATGGTCTTGAGGCCTGCAGACCTATTTCAAAGCAGCCACTTTCAGTATATTGATTACTATACATATATTGACTTTCTGGTTCTGTAGTGCTTGCTTTTTTCTTTTCTTTTTTTTTTAGATTATTTTACCTTATGTACCTTAGTAGAACTGGATCTTCCTTAATGTATTTGTTGTGTGGCAAGTTGGTGAATTTAGAAGTCTAAACACAATATTAAAAGATTTAAATCAAATTCTGTGATTCCATAAAACAAGTGACAAAAAGAGAAATACTGTAATGAGGGAAAATGAGAAGGAAGAGGGAGGTCCTTTTCCATCAGGTGGAGAAGAAAAAAAGGGGTTGTGGTAGCTAAGCTAGAAGTCCCACTCATTATATGCACAGGTGCAACAGTCTTGAAATAGATGCTCTAGCACCAACCATCACAGAAATCCCTCTTTTCTCTGGTTGTGTCTCACTGAGAAAGACCTTTTTACTGTGTAACACTCCTCCGCCGTATCCGAGACCAGTTCTACAGACAGTTCCAGGGCCACTCTCCCTGGCATCTGTCTGGCTCATCCATCCTGTGGCTCTGCTGAAGCTCTGCGGTCTTCATGTTTGTGCCACTTCTGTACATGCTCCCCTGACTGCCTTCACCCCCCATTTTTTATGCAGCATGAGCGGATTTGGAGAATTCCTTTGATTAAGATGTGGGTAGGAAGTAAAAAAATACTTCAAAATAAAATTCAATTCAATTCAATTCAATTTTATTTATATAGCGCCAAATCACAACAATAGTCGCCTCGAGGCACTTAATATTTGTACAGTAGATCGTACAATAATAGATACAGAGAAAACCCAACAATCATATGACCCCCTATGAGCAAGCACTTTGGCGACAGTGGGAAGGAAAAACTCCCTTTTAA
>VVHJ01035605.1:0-22996 GCA_015107715.1 Tylochromis polylepis
CCGGTGTGCTCAGTCACTCACAGGAAGTTGAAATATGTATGCGTTACCTGTCACTACTAACACTGGAGAAATGTTGCATTACTGACTGGATTCAACCACATCACTGGTGTTTTACATAAACCCAGATGTGCCACTGCCTAAACCTGCACAGAACAGAGTGTGTGGTGTGATAGCATGCTGCATGCACTCACAAACTGTTAACATTGCGAGTACCGAATCAAACAGGGTTTTTTTGTTTTGTTTTGTTTTAATGTATTTTAAGACAAAATTAATTCAGTTTGGCCTTAGTTGGAGAAGTTTTGTGAAACATACAGTGCCTTAAGTAACTGACCCAGGGTGTGATTATTATTTCTTCAGCTCATTTTTTTATTTTAAAATATTTATTTGATTTTAAGAGTTCACATTTTGTATACAAGTACATTTTCCTGTGAAGCGAATTTCTCTTAAAGCAAAACATACTGCCATGTGTGCTCATGAATGTTTAATCACCATAAATGGACTTCTGGAATAACTGTAGAGATTTAAATGGCCTCTTTTACTTTGAAAATATAGTCGACATGGATCTTATGATGAAATGATTGTTTTCTTCCTTTTTAGATCATCATGGCCAAACCAGCAGGAGGACCCAAACCTCCCCAGGGAAAGAAGGACTTTGACGAGGACGACTGAAAGTGACTGATGCAGATGCTCCTTTTAACCCTGAACGCGCTCACATGGATTCCCAAACCTTTTCTACTTATTTAAAGTTCACCTGTTTATTGGTTTATTTTGTAGAAATGACCATACATTGGTAATGGAAGTTTAAAAAAAGAAAAAAGTACCAGTGGCTCTGTTTTGCTTTTTATGTTCTCAGTCCCAAATAAAAGGCACCTGTGCTGTCACTACTTGGTTTGTTTTTTTACTTTTTACCCAGCTGTGCTTTGTAAACTTCTTTGGTACTTCATATGATCACTGGCATTATTTCATCACATATCGACACACAGGGTTACCACAGGGTTTATGCTGTGACTGCTTCAAATTACTGTGTTTCCCATGACATTTAATGGTTTTTTGAAATCTCAGCCAACATCGTACATTGCTTCTTGATATGATACAAACATGCATTCAATTCAGTTTTACTTATATAGGTCCAAATCACAACAGTCTTCTCAAGGGCTTTATATTCTACAGTAAAGAGCCTTTAATAGTCGGATCAGCATCTCATCTGACTAATGTAAGACATGTGCACACTTAATTCACCCACCCAATGCTTTCAAGTGCCTAGAGAACATTAAAAAATTCCTGAAAAGAATAATACAAAACTAAAAATAAGAACAGAAATAATTAAAAGATCCCCCAAAGGGCAAGCACTTGGTGACAGTAGGAAGGAAAAACTCTTTTTTAACAGGAAAAAAAAACCTCCAGCAAAACCAGGCTGAGGAAGGGGTAGCCATCTGCTGCGATGGGTTGGAGGTGCGGAGAAGGAGACGGGACAAGACACACTGTGGAAGAGGTTAATAATAACTACTGATTAAATGCAGAGTTTTGTATAAGCACAGTGAGTGAAGAAGAAAGTGCATCATGGGAAGCCCCCAGCAGCCTAGGCCTGTTGCAGCATAACTAAGGGAGGATTCACAGTCACCTGATCCAACCATAGCTATATGCTTTATTAAAAAGGAAAATTGTAAGTCTAGTCTCCAAAGTACAGAGGGTGTCTGTCTCCTGAATCCAATCTGGGAGCTCATTCCACAGAAGAGGGGCAGGACAGCTGAAGGCTCTGCCTCCCACTTTACTTTTAAATACTTTACAAACCACAGGTAAACCAGTCTGAGCAGTCTGAGAGCCAAGAGTTCTTTTGGGGTGATAAGATACTGTGAGATCTGTAATATAAGTTGGGGTCTGATTATTCGTGACCTTGTATGTGAGGATACAGATTTTAAATTAGATTCTCGATTTAACAGGGAACCAATGAAGAGAAGCCAATGTGGGGGAAAGATGCACTCCTTCTCTCTATCAGTGCTCCCGCTGGAGCATTTTTAATTAAATGAATTGCATTCAGCATTCACATTTCCTCCAAACATGCTAAGGCAGCAGATATTATGCATGCATGGGTTTATTTTTAGAACAAGTGAATGGGGGCTGAAAAATGTATCAGGAGATACAGGAAGCTTTTCTGTTACACGTTTGCTTTTGTGCACACAACAAGTCACGCCAATGCAAATGATGCAAACCTAACAGAAACTGTCGCCGACGTGTATAATTGATGTGTGCGGCTCTGAAGCGTGCCTCTCATTGGACGGTACCGATGGGGGCGGATTTACGGTGACGTTGCCCATACACGGGATTAACTTGTTTTCTTTATGTCGCCATATCTGCCACATTTTACACCTCGTAGCCCGATCAGCTGCAGATTGTAAGCGAAGGGTACGCGTTGTATTCGTGCAGCCTGACACCGGTGCGCGTAGCGCCGTGGAGAGGTTGCGGTAAAGCGCGGACGGCTGAATGAAGAGCAGACGTCGGTATGAGGGCACTGCGCTGATGTTCTGTCTCACAGATGGGGGCCGACGGCAGTAAAAACAGGAAGGTGAGTTGGATACCTGGTTGCTAAGGTGTGCGGCACGTGCTTTGGTGGGGGTCGGGGGTTCCCTGTGTGACGGGGTTCCGCTGTCTCTTTGCAGTGTGTGGACCTGAAAGTGTGCTAAAGTTGCGTAACGGTGAAAAGTCGCCGATTAGTATTACAATCTGTTATTCCCGTGCATTCCCACGTTACGATATATGGGGTAAGACATTTTACTTTGAAGGCAAATGTGTCACTTTTCAAACAAAAGTCTGACACTCCCCAGATTCTGGTCATTGGTGGAAGCTGTTTCGGCAGAGTGACAGTGGAGTAGATGTGTCCCTTCATTTTGCTCGGATGATAATGACATTCTGCATGGTTGATTACACGCATCTTGCACTACAGAGCTGCAGAGATGTGCAGCAAGAGCCCCACGGGGAGAGGGGTTTGTTGACCCAGTGACTGCACTTTGAGATGCAGACCAAGGAGGGTTTTTATATATGAGAGCAGGAATAACCATTCCATGAAATTGCTGCCCCACTGGGCTCCACTCAGAGGGACAGACATTTGAGGGATGAAGATGGGACTATATTATATCAAAGGAAAGTCTGATGTCTTGTACAGTAAACCATAATCGTTCAGAAGGCAACCTTTTATAAATTAAATAAAGTATATGCTGTGTACTGTCTTTCAAATCTAATGTTTTACACATAAAGATGTAATAAAAAAAATGTTCCACTCCTTGGTAGGTTGTAAAATTATTTAAATACAACCCCAGATACATGACGAATTACATTGTGTCATTGTTTTTTAACAAACACTAAGATAAAATTCACAAGTGCTGTGTGTGTGTGTGGGGGGGGGACTAAGTAAAAGTGCCTTATTTCTAAAGCACTTTTAAAAACAACAACAGGCCTGACCAAAATGCAATACAATAACACTAAACATAAAAGACAAACACAGGCCAAAAACTATAAAAGATACAGAATCACAAAAGAGCTGTAGAAGGTAAAAAATAAAAGAGTACATAAAAAGGACGAAAAGTTAGAAAAAAGACTGAACACGTATGGGTTGTTGCAAGGGTTGCTGGGAGAAAACTTCTCTGTGAAAAATTTTTTGGGAGTACAGCTAAGGCTCGCAAAGTTGCATCTGAGTAAACCACAAGACTTCTGGAACAATGTCCTTTGGACGGATGAGAATATTGTGAAGATGTTTGGTGAACACTGAACCCAGCATATCAGCACAAACACATCATACCAACTGCCAAACACGGCGGTGGAGGGGTGATGATTTGAGCTTGTTTTGCAGTCGATGAGTTGACCACGAAGTCCTCTGATACCCAAGTTTATTACAGTCTAATGTGAGGCCATCTGTCAGACAGATAAAAACCTGACCCACACTGGGTCATGTAACGGGACAGTGATCCCAAGCACAGCAGCAAATCTACAACAGAATGGAAAACAATAGAAAATAGTCAAGATGTCAATAGCCCAGTCAAAGTCCAGACTTTAACCTGATTGAAATGCTTTGGTGGGACCTTAAAAGTGCTGTATATAAATGAATGCCTGCAAATCTCAATGAACTGAAGCAACGATACAAAGAAGAAGGGGCCAAAATTCCTTCACAGCAATGCGAGAGACTGATAAAGTCATACAGAACACAGCAAATTCAAGTTATTGCTACAGATAAGTTATGTTTGGACTTAGTCTGTAAATTTAGAGCAGCATTTAGGCAATTCTCCTCTATATTTTTACAAAGTATTTTTCAGTACAGAGTGTCCTGTGCCAACTTTCTTTGTGTGTTCTAGTTCCCAAAAGGTCAAGTGAAAGCAGAAGGGCGCTTTCAGCAGTGCACGCCTGCCTTGATAAGTGTTGGTACTTATCCTTGCGTAAAACGGTCTCTGAATGAACAGTCTATTCATTTCTGTACTCCAGGAGTTTGTGTAATAAAAACAGACAATCTAAAGTTTTTTTTAAAATCCTGTTCCTGCAGTAGGATCTAAAAAAACGTGTCTTTATCTTTTGTTTCCCCAACAGAGGCCTTCCGAAGGGCAGGAGAATGAGCACTTATCTTCTGGATGGCGTGGCTTCCTCTCAAACATTGGCCTGTCTGTCCCAGCAGGCCTGTGTCGCCTTGCCCCATCTACCCTTCATCTGGGCCAGCGTCGAATGCTCCAGGGCAAAGCCCCCGAGATCCCTGACCACGTCTTGAGGCTGGCAGGAGTTGGCCCGCACAAGTTGAGAGCGGAGTGGAGCCTGCCGGGGTTTATTACTATGTTCCTGCCCGAATTCCCCCACAAAACTGTGCCTGGCCACGAACACTTTCAGGTGAGCGTCATTTTGAACGTCAGCGCCGCATCATGCTTCTTATGATTGGACAGCGCCTTTTCATGTTCTGCTTTTACTTTTTTTTTTAACTAGACACCATCCCATTGTATCTGTGTCTGCATTGTTCTTGCCTCACTAGGTGTTGGGTTACATCGCCAAAGGTTCATTTGGACCCATCCTGAAAGTGAAGGACAAGGTCAAACAGAAGACATACGCTGTTAAAGTGAGTGTTAATTATCTGGGTTTTAACATATAGGTTTTCTGCATTCAAATTCTAACATAAACACCAATCAGGCTTATGCAGGAAACTGAAGCTGTGGGATAAATGTGTTCACGGTTCATTTATAATTATAGTGGCCTGATTTCATCTTGTGTCTGCCCACAGGTCATACCTAAAGCGGAGATTTTAAGACTCGGGGTCTTGGAGCAGTCAAAAGAAGAAGTTGTAGTCCAGGTGAGTTTTGTGTTAACTTGGAAGGAATTATGTTTACATTTCATAAAGATGGCACGCAAATTCCTCAACAAACCAAGGTTTCTAAAGTACACACAATAGTAAGTAAGTTATAATTACTGCTGACAGTTAATAAGTGATAAGATCTCATGTAAATATTGTGCTATTCTTTGATTTCTTAACTTTATAAATGTTGATAGAAGGTACAACAAAAAATCTGCTGTGATGGTGATGAACCATTTAACCACAAAAAATGGCGTGTGCCTGTAAAGTCTGAAGTTAATGCCATTCTGAGTGAAGTGATCTCTCAGAAACGATGGTCAGTTGAGCGTTTCCAGGCTGACCTTTGACCTTTGCCTGCAGCGTCAGGTGCGCCACCCATTTGTCCATGACCTCCAGGACTGCTGGCAGACACAGCGCCATGTCTACATTAGTGAGTCAGACAGAGACCGGTGACCCAATCCAACCCAGATCCACTCTCCCTTTACTTCACCTCACCTTTTCTCACCTCAACACTGGCAGCTAGGTCCAAGATCTACCCACAGCCCCACCCAAACCCAGCTCCAGGACACAATGAACAAAAAAAAAAAAAGGCAAAGAAGTTCCCATCGAGGCTTTAAAATTCTGGGTGTTTTGAGCTTGCACCCCACGTGTAAGCACACCTTTATCAAACACCCTCCAACCCTGCAACCCCAGTCTACCACTCCCTCTGCATCGTGTAGCTTCTTCAACCTCTGTCCTCCTGAGCATTTACCCTCTTTTTCCAAATTAGCCACTGACTCAGAAAGTGTGACCCACTTTGTTTGCCTCTCCACCCCCTGTAAAAAGAGAGCGCATTAGCCCCCGAAAACCAGATGCTGAACTTATACTGTGAATCATCGCTGAGTCACATATTTTTCGAGGCTGAAATATAGAGAACATGGAACTCACCATACAGAAAGATGAAGATCTGCACAGATATCAGGCAGATATTTTAACACAATTAAGGTTCCCATAAACAAACAGTTGCTTAATTCTTATGTTGCCTTATGTAAGTGTTAAATAAATATGGCTATCCTCAGTTAGAGCGTGGTGACTCATTATTACAAATGCACACACATTCAGTTTAAAGTCATGTTCCATTAAGGCAGCCAGCCTTAAAATTCCACCCTGCTTGCTTCCTAGAGAAAGATAATTTTCGCTCTTGTCTCTTCCCTAAATTGAGCAGTGTTGTGTTCCACCTCCCACTGACCTTCACTTCCCACTCACATCTCACACTGCTGCACAGAGACATGTTTTGATGCCGTTTCTTCTCCCACAGTGTGCGACTACTGCAGCACAGGAGACCTCTACACCTACTGGCAGATGATTGGTCAGTTCCCAGAGGACACGGTGCGAGTGTTGGCTGCAGAGTTGGGATGTGCGCTTGGTGTGTATGCTATTACATTACTAATTAAATTAAAGATGTGAACCCACATCCATACTCTAGACCTCACTTTTCTCCTCAGAAATCTTAATTAGCTCAAAGTGTAATTTTCATAGTTATTTAATTGGAAGTAATTATCAGAGGAGGTCTTATTAAAAACAGATGAGCTCTCTAAGGATCTCCACCTGTAACACAGCAAAGCCAGAATGACTCAGTTTGCCAGTACAAAGACGTGGATTTGAAACCTGTTTGCTTAGTGGTTGGGTTTTATGTTTTTGCTCATATTTGTGTTGGGGTTTTTTTGGTTTTTTTACAGGTTTTCTGCACGATTTTGGTGTGATCCACAGAGATGTGAAGGTAAAAAAAAACAAACAAACTGTACAATAGGCAGACAGTTAGGTTTACAACAGAAAATATTGTCTCACCTTCATGATACAAAACCTACATTAAGCATAGGCATCTAGATAATTTCAGGCAACACTTATTTATATCGAGGTTTTTCACAGGACTCTCTGCAGTCCTCAGTCTCTCACATCATTGTGGGGGAAATTTGGCCCACCTTTCTTTACAACATTGTTTGAGTTTAATGATGTTTGTGGGAAGTTGTTCACCACAGCTCTCTTAAGGTCCCACCACAGTATTTTAATCAAGTTAGGGCTTCGACATTGACTGAGACATTGCCCATGCCGCGGTGCTTGGCAGTTGATATGAGGTGTTTATGCTGATATGCTGGGCTTGGTTTTTCTTAAACATTTCCACTTCAGTCGCTTCAGCCCTGAAGAAATTTTTAGAGAAATCTTGTGCTTTGTTTAGATGGAACTTTACAAAACTAAACGATGCTATCATGTTCTTTATTTTAGAGAAGAAGCTTTTTCCTAGCAATCCTTCCAAATAGTTATTCAGTACTTGTTCAGTTATTTTCTAAGTGTGCTGTCGTGAACTTTAACATTTAACATACTAACTGAGGCCTGTAGAGTCTGAAATGTAGCTTTCGGGTTTTTGGGAAATTCTCTGAGCATTGCACAGTCTGACCTTGGGATGAATTTGCTGGGCTTGGGACTTCTGGGATGCACACACTGAATACTCCAGACCAGGAAACCGCCAAAGCTTCTGCTTTTACAGAGGTGCTCACAGTTGCTGATTATCAGCTAATCAAGTGCACTTGATTATCAGCAGCAGGCTGTTACTTACTGCATCCATGGGAATTAAGCAGCTAAGGTTGCACTCAGTTTTTCACCTGACTGTAAATCTTACACCATACTGCAGAATAAAGGATATCAAATGCTACAAGCCCAACATTTATCACGATGAAGAGTTTTTGTTAAACCTCTGAAACCTTTCCAGCTGGATGCCCTACTTTTGTGTCTCATATAAGAACAGCAAGCTCAGCTGCCTTTTTCATCATGCACACATACAAGAGCTGTTTTTGGTTTTGTAAGGCTGAATACTCTAACTTAGACAAATGCATTAACATAAAAAAGTTTCTAAACTGCTCATTTCTGATTTTTAGTCAATGCATGAACACAATAATGTGTATAATGCATTAGAAATGTTTAAATTGCCACAAAACATTTGATTGAAGCAGAATTTTTCTGATACTTAGTGTCTCTGTCAGATACCGTATTTAGAGTTTTGTTTGGTTTTAACATTTTGTTACAGGCTACAGGTTTCCTTTCATCAGTGTTTTGTAGTAATCCGATGGCAGACACAGTGTGTGGCATAACAATTCAGTGCATCAGAAAAACAAGAGTGTAATCTCATCCACTTATTTATTTATTTTGCTCTGTGGTTACAGATGGAAAATATCCTGCTGACAGACAATGGTGAGTAAATCATGTCCCCAGCAGAGAGCAGCATAGCTTTGGTATGAGGAAGAAGCACAGAAGCTTCTAGAAAACAGGGCTATGCACATCTATCTGTCAATACCTATTAATGCAAACTATGAGGGAACATTATGATGGAAATAAAAATGCTGCCTGTATCAGTAAAAAGAAAAAGAAAAAGCATTGGGCTTCATGCTCATCATAACGTAGAGAAAATTATCTTTTCTAGGACACATACGGCTAGCTGACTTTGGTTTGTCCCGTCGCCTGGAGAGAGGAGGAAGAGCCTTTACCATCTGTGGAACCATCCAATATATGGGTGAGGAAAACATCCACTCTTAACCTCCCCTGCAGCTCATCCCACCACAGCTGCTGGGATTTGCAAGCATTTAGAGCGTATCTAATTATGTTTTACTGGGAGGTGAATTTATGAATGGAAAAACGTGGTGAGGGTTCTCTGTCTTCTGCAGCTCCAGAGGTGCTGAGTGGTGGGCCCTACAACCATGCAGCTGATTGGTGGTCGCTGGGAATTCTGCTTTTCTCACTGGCTACTGGGAAGGTGAGCTATTGTTGCCTGTTTGCATGGTCAGCGGGTCGATTAATCTCTCGGTGACAGATGAGAATGAAAGACTGCGTTCATATGATGTTTTGTATTAATCTATCAAAGTTGTAAAAGATGAATCCTCCCCTGAATTTTCCCTCTGTCAGTTCCCAGTGGCTCCTGAACCAGACCACTGCAGCATGTTGAGGAAAGTGAGGAGCTTCCCCTATGAGATGCCCCTCAGCCTCAGCTCCCCACTGGCCTTGCTAATAACAGAGGTAATCATTTATCTTATATCTGCTAAGCAGCGAGCCAGTTGAACGGTCACATCAACATCTGCACATTTTCCTGTCCAGCTTTTATGCAAGACTCCCTCGCGCCGCTTGAGGACGCTTGATCGTTTCCAGCGGCAAACCTTCTTCTACGGATCAACCTTTGACCTCGACCTACTGCAGCGTCAGCCCGTGGAGGTAACAGACGAGCGCGTCTGAATGTCCTCGGTTTGGTTGTTTCCTCTGTAAGCTGAGGCATGAGTCTGTGACTTCTCCTCTCTGTCACTGTGCAGGTGATTCTGGAGCTGCGGGAGAGACCGGACCGAGCGGCCAAAGCTCGACGAGGCCTCACTTTGTCTCTACAGCCTCTCAAAGGCTTCGACTACGACTCGCTCCTCAGCCCGCCCACCACACCACACTCGCAGCTGGATCCCAGCGCAAACACTCACACAGCTGTACCGCTGCCCAGCCCAGCACTCCCACCGCAGCCTGCTCAGGAAAAAGGTCCACGCAGAGAAGTGTTTGTTTGACAGATGCTGAGTTTACAGTGTAAAGGCCTACATTTGTATATTTCTGCACATTCGTTCACCCTTGCACACAGTATTGGCGCGCCTTTGTAAAAAAAAAAAAAAAAAAGTCTTATTTTCTAAACCTTAAAATAACTGACTTATAATTAGATACACTGTTTAGAAGGGAAATGTACATTTTAATGGAAAGAACCTTTTTTTTTTCTCCACACATATTTCAGTGAGTTTTATGTTTTGTGACGTGCTTAACACAAGTTCTTCTTCCTTTATGTGTTTGCCTTTCTCCGCTGCACACAGTTTCTTGCACACTTGTTTGCCCAACAGTTGTGCAAGAAAGATTGCACTATTGTGCATCCACTTTCCAGTAAATCATCATGGCTGCCCTGTTAATACATAGTGGACAAATGCTGTCAAATTCACCCCATGTGGAAATGTCATGTTTGTTGATCATAATATTATAGAACAGAATCTTTTTTTTTTCTTTTTTTTGAGTGCAAACCATAGCTGGAAGGATAACTAAGTGAGTTGATTTCAAAATCTCTGCTGTTATTTTCATGTTGCAAGATGTTGCAGTCATTTTAGCAGAAGTGGATGGAAAACTCGTTGCCTCAATCTGTGTTACTTTTACTTTGAAACGTATTCTGTACCTTTGCTCATGCCGTGATCCAACCTTTCCCAAACCTGACCTTGGTTACATCATCTCCTCGAGCAAGCGACACAGTATCAGGTTCAAATGTGTATGCCTTGAACACCTTATTTAGCTTCATCATTTATAACCTACATCTCAGGGGAGCGCTCGCTGGTTTTCCCATTCAGCCTTGATTTTTGACTCCAAGATGGCGCCTAGCTGTGCAGATCAGAGCTGGGACTGGAACAGCAGTACCGTTTACCTCCAGTTAACATTTTGATAGATACAGGGCTTTTTCTATTGTCCGAGCCTGTGGTAACCCTTGCCAGTAATCTCACCTTTATGCACTTACCTCCTCATCTGATTATAATATGATTTTGTAAAGTATACCCTAATGTGTGCCCAGAATGCCTCATGTGTGTGTGATCCTGACCTTCCTTTATTTCTGGTCACAAAATGCTCATGTATATATTCCTCTTTATAAAGTTTATATAACTTTTTTTTTTAACTCTTTGATGTTATATGTTATGTTATGATGTATTTTTGTAATTGCCATGTAGCACAGATGGAATATTAAACTCTGACTGTACAAAGTTCTGCTGGTTTGTTCTGGAACCTGCTTTAGTTCAAACCAAGCATCAGAATGAGGAAGAAAAGTCATTAAAGTGACTTTGAGCATGGCATGGTTGGTGGTGCCAGACGCGCTGGTCTGAGTAATTTGGAAACTGCTGATCTGCTGGGAATTTTCCACACAGCCGTCTCTAGGTTTTACAGAAAAAAGAGGTAATATCTAACAAGCGTCACTTCTCTGGGGTAAAAATGCCGTGTTGATGTCACACCTGATGGGACAGCAATGGCAACTCAAATAACCACTCGTTACAACCGAAGTATGCAGAAGAGCATCTCTGAAGAAGAGCATTCAACACATTGAACCTGAAGCAGATGGGCTACAGCAGCAGGAGACACACCATGTGCTAGGAACAGAAAAATTAGGCTAATCCAAATTTAGACAAGAGAAAATTGGAAAAAATGTTGCCAGGTCTGATGAGTCTCAATTTCTACTGCAGCGTTCCAATGGTAGGGTTAGAAATTAATGTAAACAATATGAAAGCATAGATCTACTGGTGTAATGATGTGGGAGGAATTTTGTTTGCACATTTTGGACCCTTTAGTACCAACTGAGCATCATTTAAACACCACAGCCTACCTGAGTATTGATACTGACAGTGTCCATCCCTTTATGACCACAATGTACCCATTTTCTAATTTTTGCTACCAGCAAGATAACACCCCATGCCACAAAGCTCAAATCACCTCAAATGTTTTCTTGAACATAATGTTGAGTTCACTGCACTCAAATGGCCTCCACAGTCGCCAGATCTCAGTCCAACCTTTGGGATGTGGTGGAAAGGGAGATTCAAATCATGGATGTGCAGCCGACAAATCTGCAGCAACTGTGTGGTGCTATCGTGTCAATATGAATCAAAATCTCTTTTTGAATTAATTTTTTAAAGTAAAAACTTGAATAAACAACTTTTATGTTGATATCTTGATATAGTTTTTCAATTTCTCAGGCTACATTAATCAGTGATGCTATTTCTGCCAAAAATTGTCTGTGACATGCAAACTAGTTTACAACAGTGCATTTATTTAATATAATTCGATATTCACCATTAGAATCAGGATTTCCTGACACTATCAATCCCATTTCATCTGGTTACTTTTCTCTCTGTAGTTAAAGAGTACAAGTCTATGGGAAAAATATAAAGTTGGCATTAGCACCAACAGTATCATTTTTACACAAACTGAGAGGAAAGAAGCAAAACATATGTACAAAATGCACCATAAATGGAGCATGTATATTAGGCCACAACTAAAATAGAGGTATGTGGGCAAAGTCACAGAGCGCAGATCTGCATTTGACCAGGGGGAGTTAACTGTCTCAGAAAAACTTATGAAAACAAATACCTTGTAAGGTCATATTATTCCCATGTTCATATTTCCACATCTGTTTTAAACCTTGTTAATACTCAATTCAAATGCCTTACAGGAACCTCTCAACAAATGACATTACCGAAGTATTAGAACATACCATAAACAATAATATGAACATAAATCTAACATATGTGAAAGTCATAAAAGTTCACCCAGTTTTGTACATAACTAGGCCGCAAGATATGAGTATGAATCAATCAGAGATTATTTAGCACTAGGAGGGGGGGGGGAGGCTCAACAAAATACAGTTTAATTCATTAAAGTAAATTATTTTTATCTTATTGAACAGTTTGCACTAGGAGGACAGGTTCCACCTTTGTTCACAATCGCTTTGTCAATTTTACCATCAACATCTATCAATAACTGGGTACTTTTAGAAAACAGAGGACAAACTGTCTCCGCAAAAAAGAAAAAAAAAAAAGATGCACAATCACGCTGGAGCTCTGCGGCGCATGCGCCCCGTCGCTTCGTGCCGTGACGCGGTGGCATAAGCTCCGCCCAGGCTTTCTAAAAGGTCACGTCGCGCTGCAGCAGTGAAACAGGAGACCGTTCCGCATCCTCCGTGCACACCTCACTTGCTCGCTATCAGCTCTGACATTCATCAGCAGGTAAGAGCTACCTCACCCGACAAATATCACAATTTTAAACGTTTATTGTGTGTTACTGAGCGCGTCAGCCAGGATGGCAGTCCTTCTGATGGTGATGCGGATGTGATGCTGTTTACTAAACCTACAGCTAGCTTTATCCTCCAAAAGCTAGCCTGGTAGCCATAAATTAACAAGAAGCGTCATTAGCTGTATCACTGATGCTGTGTCGCCATCCTAATTTGACAGACAACTCCTAAAACTCTATCACCTTCTCAAAGACAGTCGTTTTAGAGTTGCGCATTTCAGCCCCATCATCGAAGTACGCAACAGGAAGGGCGCAGAAGTGATGACCTTCAAGGATGGGAGTGGAGGAGACGAGCCTGTTGCGCCTTCCTTCGCTTCAGATCCACGCTCTCAGCTTTTACATGTGCTTGATATGCGTGATTTGTATAAACGTGTATAACGTGTATTTATGAGTATAAACGTGGGTGGCAGCGGCGATGGGTGAGGGCTGTGACGAGGTCGTTTCCCGTCAGGGTGTATGTGTGCCGAAGCACGTAGACATCGAGAGGCGGAGCCGCAGAGGACGTGAAAAAGCCACACGTGTTAATGAAGTCACACAGCGGCCTGAATTTTGGAGGACGTTTTTTTTAAATTTTATGCCAGTTTTGTAGAAAAGTCGCATAAAATTAACCAACAGAAGAAAATTACTTCAGAATGTAAAACAAATACTGATAACAACAATAAATAATAATGTAACAAAATGTTTTAGCCTTTATCACGTGGGGATGTAATTGAGGAGCTTTTCTTTCTTTTACATTATAAACATTTCAAAGGGCAGTTTCCACTTAGAGAAATTGTATTTTTTTTTTACCATACTCTGACATCACTGACGGCTATAAATCTAAAATAAGTGTTTTCATTGTTGATTTGTACACTGCCACTTCATGTGTAAAATTAATTTAAAAAAAAAACATCAGTGAGCAAATCTAAACCCTTAATCAATAACCACTGTTGCTGATTAATTTTCTATTGATCGACTAATAGTTTCCACTCCAGAGACCAGTTGTACAATCAGACCAGGAATTCTTAATTATGAGTAGTTTCCTTACATCACCAGCAAGAGCGGGTTTTCCCTGTACTGACTTTTGTTATGTTTCTGAAGTCTAACCTGCACATTTTCATCAGTGTCCACCTTTCTTTGAACTGCGACATGCTCACAGCCTCGAGGTCTGTAATAGACTCCTGAGTCAGTGAGCTGCATGGGTAACAGTGCTCCTGTTAGCGCTGCAGCATCAAGGCCTGAAGATAGATGCGACGCCAAGGCCAGAAGCCCGTCTGGTAACAAAGCACAGCACTGAAAGCAGGCTTTTTATTTTAGTGCTGTCCTGCAGGAGCCGTTTCACCTCCTTAAAGCTCATGCAGCTTGCAAATAGAGTTGTGGTTTTTTTGTTTGTTTTTTTTTAATAAATAAAGTTTGCTACACCTCACCTCCAGAGGGTTCTAATGATCTAGACAAGATGGCAAAAAATCCTCATCCTCCCTCTGCATGCTTATGAACATGGGCAGTAAGTCTAGCATGCAAGCTCAAGATCTTGTAGTTGAATGCTTGCAGCAATGCTTAAAAGAAGACCAGCTGCAGCGTGATGGCTGTAGATGTAGACACTGATGTTCTTGTATTTGTGATTTCTCACTGCATGCCGGGCTGTTCCTTTTTTAAGGTGAGAAGCATTGGATGGCCCCTGTGTTTTATTTGTTAACCTGGTTCTAATTCATTCTGAATCAGACGGCATCATAGTTAAATCAGCCTGGTACAAATCTAAATGTGTCATTTTCCATCTAACACATGAAGAGCGTGTGTGTGGAGTGGTGCTGTCTCACCTACTATGTCATTTGAAAATCGGTGTTGAGACTCTCACGTCTTCTCGTTTTTCAAGTGGTTCTCCATGACTCAGCAGGGAGTTGATCTTCATGTCGCAGTGCAGAAGTGGTGTTTTTTTTTTTATAGATAGATAGATATAATTTTTTCTTTTTGGTTTTTGTTTTGAGGCAGACCACTGCAACAGGCTGGATCAAAGATCAGAAACTATAGAGAGCTGAGCTACGATGACTGCATAATGATCTCAGCTGTCATGTCATGAAAGCCCTAATCCTGCATATGCAGTCCAGTCACAACAGAGAACCAGCTTTAAGCTGTTCAGTCATATCAGGTTTTATGACATGATGGAAAAACTCTTTTGAACTGCTACAGTCAAATGCTGAAACTGATCAGGAATCGATTAAGAATCTGACATCTAAGCAGAATTGCTAATGGCAGTTAGGAACTTGATAAATCTCACGAATAACAATCGGTAGTATACACTCTAATTTAATTTTTTTTTTTTTCCCATCAACCTTAGAACTTTGTGCACATAATTTATAAAAATTTCAAAGCCGCGTTGGATAAATCATGCAGTGATGTCCTTGGTCACTGGGGCATTGTGATCACTGAACAGTGTATGAGACTGTCTAGAAGATAACGATTATCACCAGGGTCACTGCTACTGGAAGGTCGCTACTTTAAATCACGTTGTTTCTGATAGCATTTACACTCCTCTAGTATGAGCATAAAAAAAACTCCATAAGTACTGGGAACCCAGGAAGATGTTTTTAAAGAGTTCTTAGCCTAATACTGTAGCACAGGTTAATCAATGACTTTTCCAGGAGGAGGTTCAGTCAATTCAAATGAAGATGCAGATTCACCCAAATGTAATGTCCAACGGTCTTTATAGGATGTGCTATAGTTTCTTTAAATCTGCTACAGTTAGGTAAAAGCTTCAACTACCTAACTCAAAAAATATATTTTAATATTAACTAAAAAAAAAAAATGGTGCCGGAATAATCACTTGACTTCATGATTAGATCATGGAAATCGTCTAGCTAAAGGAATATGCAAAGCAGAAACATTTGAACTTAAAGACAATGAAAAGCCTTCCTTTTAATTCACTTAACTGAAGCTTTCCCTAACATCCTAAGTTCTGCATGATACTTTTTTTTGTTGTTTTGTTTTTTTAAAGTGTGTCACATCTGTGGTGCAAGGCCTTGCAATGGTGCGTGTGTGGCACAGAGTGAGGTACTTGTCTTTGTTCTAATATCCTCCTATGGGACTGTTTCCCGGAGATGTACAAGAAGCAAACCCTAAAATGGAAAACATAAGATTAGTGCCTCCTTTGGCTGTGAGTAACACAAGCTGAGTTGTCATCACCTGATTATGTCTAAAGCAGTTCAGCCACAGCCTTCTGACAATCTCCCATTTTTGATTTGGGAGCCATTGTAGATTAAGAAAGACAGAAGGGTAATCCCATATGAATGTAACTTATGGTGGTGCGTTTGTGTTCATTTGTGTATGCAATTCCTATGGACAGCGTACAGAGAGGGGGTGGTTTCACCCATTGCAAACATGCTCCTGTGCACTCATCCAAAATCCCAGATGCATGTCACTGGATGTGGATGACCTGTGTGTTGGTTTAATGCTGACTGGTTGACAAGTGGGCCAGAATGGGGAAGGGAGATGGCGGCATTCACCGGGTTGGGAGAAGCACAGGCAGTGGCTGCATTGGTCACTTCTAAATGTTTTTGACACTCTGTTTCACTTCAGCTCTTTCCATATTATAACTTCCTTTTACTCTGCGCCGAGCTGATGGACCAACAACAAAATAACCAGGAGTAGCCCGCAGGCCGGTTATACTACATAGTTGTGCACTCCCTTCATTGACACTCTCTGCGGGTAAGCAGGCCGTCCATCGGTTGCCAGGGCTGAACCACAATTTCAACGTAAGCCTTCAGTCAATGTCAAGTTGTCGTCTTTAGTAATTTTCCGTTATCTTTGGCCAGTTGTTGCATAAACTGTAGATTTCCTATTGAGTTAAATTGTTGTGCAACGTTTCCTCAGCAGAAACCCCACCACAGTGGAGTCATACCGCTTTACAAAGGAGGACAGGTATTTGCTGAGCATGGTTTTTGGCTGGCACAGACAGTGGAGCAGAGCTGAGTGCACACATGCCTGTGCCCTTAGGTTGGCTTTTATCAAGTGTAAATACTTCCTTTCATTCACTGGAGATGTGAAGTATGCTGCTTGTACCCCTGCGCAAGTTATTCTCCTCGGGGGACACGTTATACCCTGCAGGCCTGGCCGTGTTTAATTTCAGGTGAGGTTTAACTGTTAGCACTGAGCGGCGTGTAACATAAGAGTTGCACACTGATTTCATTGAGAGGCCTGTGTGTACTCTAAAGGTTATCTCATAGCTTTAAGCTGAGGATTAACACAGGGTACAGGGAGTATATCAGACAGTGTGCCCTCACAACAAACCAGGCTCCCTGACTTTATCATTAAGCTGTATTACAGCCTCCTATGAGTGTGTGTGCCTTTTATAATATACTGATAAGTCCAGCTTTTAGTTGAGACTGCTTGCTGTGGAGGAACATTTAGTACAATAAATGAATTGTCTATCAAACTGATTCTCCAGTGGATGACCTGTTACTGTGGCCCACAACCAGGAACGTGCGACGTTGTGCACAAAGCTACAGTCTTGTGTTCAGTGAGAGCGCCTCGTATACCAATATAGCCAAACGGACAAGTCACAGCTTGTTCCCAGGCACACAGTGCATTAGCTGGAGTGAGAACGGAAATTTACAAATCCTTGGTGCACTCATCTTGCATGGATCCAGTAGAAATAATTTGTAGTCTGAGAGCAGCAGCTCTTAAATGGATGTGTGACGTGTCATTCAAGGCAAAGAACTAAAGGTGTAACTCGCAGAGAGGTGTATAATGACAGAGGAAAACAAAGAGTGTTGCTGAGGAGGGGGAAACGAGCCGTGCTGCATCCAGGCCTGCGGCTATAATGAGGACTGGCAGCAGAGTCTATAGGAGCGTTGTTACACAACACCCCCACCCCCCACCCCCCCTTCCATCAGTCTGCTGTGGTTCAGATGGGGGAGGTGAGGGGTTACATAACTGCCAATTTACGGAAGAGTGAGGAAGGGAAAGGGGAATTAAATAATCTGGTGTGAAGGCTGTTTATGGAGTTTGGTCACTATCACTAAGCTTTCTGTTTTAAATGACTTGACACCAGATGTCACATCAAAAGGAATTTTTACAAACCCTAAATGACATGAATGTCAACAAGAGGGGGCATTTGCTCATAGTCAAAATGAATGATTTTACTGAAGAATTACACTTTTTTTATATACACACACACACACACACACACACACACACACACACACACACACACACACACACACAATTCTGTACTGCTCGCATCTTGTATGGTATGATTAAGTGCCATCATGTAGGAATTTGGCCATTTTCACCCATCTGGCTGCACTCAACTGCGAAAAGCTCATTGGTATAACAGTATAGTCGAGCTGCAGACAATACAGGGACATTAAATGAGGCCAGTGCTGGGCGGCAGTCCAGGTTTGCACATAGTGAGGCAGTATGTGTGTCTCGCTCTCTTTCAGCCACCATGACTCACCAGTATCCCGCACTGACCCCTGAGCAGAAGAAGGAACTGCAGGACATTGCTCACAGGATAGTAGCTCCAGGCAAAGGCATCCTTGCAGCTGATGAGTCCACCGGTATGTGTTGGTGTGTCAGTATTTCAGCAAAGGTCACTGATTGAAACGCAACATTAAACATGGTTGAATACCAACATACAGTATCATTGAGTTGCATGTAAAATTAGAATTGCTGTGCGTTTATGTACAGAGATCATAAAATAAAGATGGATGCCGATAAGAAAGCTGGTATTAATGAAGGAAACTTATTTATTGTTTATTGTAAAGTCGTAGAAAATGTATATCTTAGATGCTACCCAGTATTTTGCAGTCTATTAAACAAAGGGTGGGAAAGCTGGCGTCATTAGAAAGATTTGTTATGATATGTTAGGAGTGTAATATGTTACAGCTGTTTTTGTTTTTATAAGATTACTGCAAAAGAGCAGTTTTAGTCTTCTGCTGAAAGCCATTTTATACTGTAGTTGATGCTAAATAAATGGCAATTGTGACGTTATGTACTGATAAATATATCCTGCCTTCATTTGAGTCTGTTTTCATTTTATTAAATCCATGTCCTTGGGTTTTGTTTTTGCTTTTTGTTTTTTACTTTTTAGGCAGCATGGCAAAGCGTTTAAACCCCATTGGGGTCGAGAACACTGAGGAGAACAGGCGCCGCTACCGCCAGTTGCTTTTTACAGCTGACCAGCGCATTGACAACTGTATCGGAGGTGTCATCTTCTTCCATGAAACCCTCTACCAGAACACGGACGATGGCGTTCCCTTCGCCAAGCTCATCAAAGACCGTGGCATTGTCGTTGGCATCAAGGTAGGCAGGGGAATACTGTTGCCGGTTAATCCGTTTTCACTCGTGCAGTCTTGAAAATGAGTTCCAACTCTGTTTGATTATGCGTCTGCTGCATTGCCTGGTTTGTGCCGTTACGTGTTAGTTTACATAGTTTGTCATGCTCAGGCTCGACCTCTTAAAACATAAGAGCCTGAGTGCTGAAAATCTCAACCTTCTTTGGTTTTGAATGTCATCACTGCGCTGTTAATATAATGTAGTCAAGTGTTTCAGCTTAGCAGGCAGAGAAAACCTCATCATTAGTTTAGCAGATAAAGTGTGTGTGTGTGTGTGTGTGTGTGTGCGCGTGTGTGTTTTTTCTATAAACAAAAAACCACCGACCCATTTCCAGCGTGCTTACATACACACAGACCCACACATAACTTGAGCCCAGTTTGTCCTCTGCTGTTATTTCAGGTCATACTTTGAGGTAATTTCCCGTTTCTGTCTTTACAGGTTGATAAGGGTGTTGTACCCCTTGCTGGAACAAATGGAGAGACCACCACTCAGGGTAGGCAGCAGAAGCACACGGTTTGAGAACTGAAATGAACTTCACAGAAGCCCTGCTGTGTTCCTCATGGATGGTTCTGTGTGCGTTGTTTGAGTGCAGGTCTGGATGGGCTGTCTGAGCGATGTGCGCAGTACAAGAAGGATGGCGCAGACTTCGCCAAGTGGCGTTGTGTGCTGAAGATCAGCGAAACCACGCCATCTGAGCTGGCCATCTTTGAGAACGCCAACGTGCTGGCACGATATGCTAGCATCTGCCAACAGGTTGGTGTGACACTATAGAGGATGGTTAAATTCCTTTGGATTTTTGGAAAGGACACTACTGATCCTCAAATAGTAGTATTGTACATTTATAAAATACTGGTGTTAAATTTACACTCTGTAATCTGTCTCAGAATGGTATTGTTCCAATTGTGGAGCCTGAGATCCTTCCTGATGGAGATCATGACCTGAAGCGTTGCCAGTACGTCACTGAGAAGGTAACATGGTGCAGAATGTGGAACTCAACCGCCTGAATCCGTTCTGGAGAGTTCAGTTTTGGACTCGCGTGCTGTCGTTTGTCTCCTGCTGTTAGGTCCTTGCTGCAGTGTACAAGGCTCTGTCAGACCACCACGTGTACCTGGAGGGGACACTGCTGAAGCCCAACATGGTCACAGCTGGTCACTCCTGCCCAACTAAATACAGCAGTGAAGAAATCGCCATGGCTACTGTCACTGCTCTGCGCCGCACAGTGCCTCCTGCTGTCCCAGGCAAGATTTGTGTGTGTGCGAGTGAAATGGGAAAAATTCAGGGACTGGGACGGTATTGGTGTGCAATAGCAGGGCTGCAAGCAACTTAATAGAGCAGCATAATCAGAAGTTAAACCATTACATGTTATCATGGATAAATTGCTAGCTGAAACGTGCTTTTGTGAGTGTATAAAGTCAGTTAACTTGTCCAAATTCCAAGGGATGATCTGACTAGTAAATTGGCTGTCTTGCCATTTTGTAGATTGCTTTGTTTTCTAATAGTAATATTCGTATAGTATACATGTGTTTTTTGCAGTTGCTGTAAGACATCCATGACAGACGGCACATAATACTGGACAGCGCCTCATTTAAATCTCTTGAATCTTTCTCTCGTGTATGCCTACCTGCAGAGTGCAAACATGCAGAAAAAGATGCTTTTGAAAACCTTTAAATCTTCCTCCTATGAGCAGATCGATAACTTGTTTCTTTTGTGTAAACAGGGGTGACATTCTTGTCTGGTGGCCAGTCTGAAGAAGAGGCCAGTGTGAACCTTAATGCCATTAACAACTGCTCACTCCCCAAGCCCTGGGCCCTGACTTTCTCCTACGGCCGTGCCCTGCAGGCCTCCGCTCTTAACGCTTGGAAAGGACAGCTGAACAATGAAAAGGCTGCCACCGAGGAGTTCATCAAGCGTGCTGAGGTCAGACCACAGGAAGGGACATCAGATGTGTCCTTTGTACTGTTTAATTTAAAAGAAAAAAAAAAATTCTTTGCTCTATTGCTTATGTCTATTTTGTTTTTATTCTTCTCCAGGCTAACGGTCTGGCTGCGCTCGGCAAGTACGAGTCTTCCGGAAGTGGCACCGCCGCAGCCCAGTCCCTCTACGTGGCTAATCACGCCTATTAAACTCAAACTACCACACTGATCTGTGGCCTAGTTATAGTCTTTTATCTGCTCTGCTATCTCCCCCCTCCTCACTCCTCCATCAATCACAGGCCTGTGCTGTCTGCTTTACTTTAGAGTTCTTAAAATTACATTATTAGATATGTATATTTGAAACCATCATGTGACATCACAGTACTAAGAGGAAACAGACTTGGGTTTGTCTGTCCTTTTTGTTTTTTCCCCAGTGTGAACAAACAGTTAAAGTTTTGAGACAATTTGAAGTTAAACAGTTGGAGGATAATCAAAAATGTTTAGTCAGTATTCATTCCACATTCCTTCTTTCACGCACCTGTCTCTAATGTCAGGTGCTTTCTTACCCCCCCACTTACCACAAAATATCAAATCGCTCCCAAGCAGGCCAGATCAGCATGTTTGTGTCAGTGTTTTGCTTCTGTCAGCATTGGTTCATTGTTGAAACGCTCTACTAACATCCACACTGACACTGAGTGGGACCAACTGCTTATTAGTGGCATCAGAACATGCGTTAAGGAGCGACAGGGCAGACGAGGTGAAACTGTTGAGCCGAGTTGATCTTTTGAACAAAAGCGTGGAGTGCTCTGTGCTTTCAGACAGCTGTATCTCTAGCAGATGTTAGCAGGGACATTATACTGTAATAAGCCACTACACACCAGGATTCTTCCTCTTTTTTTTTTCCTTCTTTTTTTTTCTTCTTGTGCTCCTTATCACCATTATTGAATTTTAAAACGAAGAACCATCTTGTGTGTCTGTTCATTAGCTTAAAATTACACGCAGTAATCAATGTATTCAGTTGTGTGAAGGTGTCAATATTATGTGATGCTAGTGTGTCATCCTCCCACTTGATTTCCCCCCTGCCTGCCCTACCAAATGACCAGACGAGTTTCTATCAACATTCACATTAAATGGACCAATGGCGTGGGGTCAGCAGCGGGGAAATGGTTGCTGCTGTATTGGAGTACTGTGCCGTTTGTGGTGTTAATATTGTTCTTTAAGCACTTGGTGTGTCAAATAGTGGAGAAAAATAAACTAAAACCTTAAAACATCAGATACTTTTGTGTGATGGAATTTTCTACACCCGTCCTGATACTGGCCATGATCTTGTATGACCGAGTTATACATGTTAGTCAAATATTGCTTTATTATTTGGTGTCTTTACTGCTTCTACATTTTAGAGACTTATGTTGAGCGTTTAACTATATTTAGTTGGCTGATAACATTACCTTAACACAATCAGTTTATCATAATTTGACATTAAATAGCCAACACTAATCTGCATAATTAAACTTAATTTTCAGTTTCCTGGAGGTGTGTGTGTGTGTGTGTGTGTGTGTGTGTGTGTATATATATATATATATATATCTATATA
>VVHJ01035605.1:23340-36964 GCA_015107715.1 Tylochromis polylepis
AGCTCTCCACACAGCCCTTTCACACTTGGATCAGCAGATGTTAGGATGCTGTTTGCTGATTTTAGCTCTGCATTCAACACCATAATCCCCCATGAACTGGTTCCTAAACTGGTTTTCAAAATGATCAAACACTCAATCAGTTTCAGGGATGTAACTCTTTAAATCCCAGGTCCTGCAGCATTTGACCTGGTGTTCTCTACAGATGCACCCATTACACTTGGTGCAGGTGATAGAAAACCTCTTTTTAAAGGCCAGTGCACAACCAGCACACACACCTCTCCCTCCTTCTGTTTGAACTGGTGGCAGTGTTACGCGTGTGTGTGTGTGTGTGTGTGTGTGTGTGTGTGTGTATATATATATATATATATATATATATATATATATATATATACGCCCCAGAGTCTCTTTCTGAGCCCAAGTCATGTGTTTTGTGTTCTAAAATGTATAGATTGGATAGCCAGTCACATGGAAGCAGCTTAGGGCGTGTAGGCATGACCTGCTGAAGTTAAAGCCAAAGATCAGAATGGAGCACATAGGATATTACTTTGGTCAGGGTTTACGGAAACTGGTCCAAAAAGGACAAAATATCCAGTGAGCGGCAGTTTTCTGGATGATAATGCCTTGTTGATGTCAGAGGAGACTGGCCAGACTCCTTTGAGCTGATAGAAAGGCAACAGTAACTCAAATAACCAGTCTCTATAGCCAAGGTATGCAGAAGAGTATCTCTGGATGCACTACACATTACGTGCCTTGAAGGAGATGTGCTACAGCAGCAGAAGACCGCGCCAGAAGAAACTTCTTTCAGTGGACAGTGAGTCTGTGCGAATTTATAAAGCACTTTTACAAAACAACTGACCAAAGTGCTGCACAATAACACCAAATGTAAAAGACAAACACAGGCCAAAAGGTCAAAGATATAGAAAATTGCTCCAGCTGCGACTTCGAAAGCCCTGTCACCTCTGAGTTTATGTTGTGTCTTTGGAACAAGCAAAACTCTCTGGTCTGCTGACCTGAGAGAATGAGGCAGGACAGATCACAGGACAGGACAGAGTGCAACAGCTTGGACAGATCAAATGATGCAGAATCATTAAGCGACTTGAAGACAAATAAAATGATTTTAAAACTGATTCATAAACTGAAGGGAAGCTAAAATTGGACTGATGTGCTCTTACTTCCTTGCACCAGATAAAAATCCAGCGGCGGTGTTTTGCACCAGCTGTACGCAAGCAACGGAGGCCTGGCTGATTCCAATGAAAAGTGCATTGCAGTAATTGAGACGAGAGGTTATAAAATGCAAGTATTAATGTTTCAAGGTTGAACAAGAGAGGCTTGACCTTTGACAGTCACCTCAATTGGAAAAAGCAGGATTTTACTACAGTGTTCACATAAGAATTGAGCTTTGGAGCTTTTCACTCCTAAATTAGTGATAATGGATTTCTCATATGGGGCCAGAGAGGAAAGGTCAATGCAGGGGGTGCTGCTAGTGCCACTGAGTCTAACCAATGTGACTTCTATCTTATTCTCATTAAAATTGAAATGATTTAGTGCCATCAATCTCCTGATGTCAATGAGGCAGTCAAGGAGAGGCTAGACAGAGCATTCACCAGTGTGCTTCAGTGGAAAATAAACTTGACAGTTGTCTGCATAACAATGAAAGGAAATATTATGTTTCTGAAAAAATTTTTGTGGCACAGGCTCACCAAAATTGGACAGTCTTGATTTCAGCTGCTACATTCACATGAAAGGGTCAGAATTTGACCTGAACAATATGAAAGCACCGATCAGTTCTTGTATCAACAGTTCAAGCTGGTGGTGTAAGGGTGTGGAGGATAGTTTCTTGGCCCACTTTGGGTATTGTTTAAACATCACAGCTTACCTGAGTATTGCTGCTGACCCTGTCCATCTTGTTGAATTTATGCCACAAAGAATTATGGCAGCTCGGAAGGCAAAATGAAGGTTTTGCACAGATACTAACCCTAACCCTTTATACACTTTAGTTCATGAGGTCTAAAGTGTACTTTATGTAGGGTCCAAAACATGTGTATCACCATTTTCACTAGCAGTACTGAGGCTACCAGCTTCCTAAAATTATTTAGATACAATAAGCACTGTATGAACTGACACTACCTGACACCACAGATACCCTATCTGTGGTGTCAAGTAGTGTCCAAGGGTTACCACACAAGTCACCCGAATTTAACAAAGCTGACCTAAAAGTAATGATGTCATCTGTTTAACCCCAGGACCAGCTGGACAAATCAGAGGAGGGTAAATATATAACTGAGAGAGCAGCTGTTTCCTCCCTTATTGCCTGTTCTGGGGTGTCCTTGAGCACCCTGGCTAACTTCCTTAAATCATCTCAGGGTTAACAGATCAGACTGGGGTTTTACTGGACAGCTTGAGGAAGATGACAGTGATGCAGGTGGATATCTTGTGTCCTTACCTGACAGAAAGACCACAATATATGCATCTTCAACACTATGTGTCTGACAAGTGGTCGTCAACACCAGGGCACCACGAGGGACCGTCCTTTCTCCTTGGCTATTCACTCTCTACACCACGGACTTCAGCCACTGCACAGAGGCCTGCCATCTTCAAGTTTTATGAGTCTGTGGTGGTTGGATGCATGAATGAGAGTGATGAGATACAGTACAGGGCTGTGGTGGACTTGTTTTTCACATTTTGCGAACATGCTGCTGGGGCAGCAGAATGAGGATCACATGTTTTAATCGTTTAAATGACACTAAGCTTACTCACTATTATTGGTTGCTCAGGGAATTTATGCATTCACAACGATGAATTGAGCATGTCGTAATTAAAGCTACCACAGATGGCGCTGAATGCCTACATTTATCACAGTGTGCTTGTGCGTTTAATTCTATTACAGGGTGCGCCGACGGTCATTTTAACTCCTGCACTGGGTTACAAAACAACGCACTGCCCTAACACTTTCTCTAGCATGGGACGGACAAACAGGTGTATGTGCAAATATTTTATCCTATTTAATTTAATGTAAGCTATGTGTATGAACCACGGTTCTGTTTTCGTCCTCAAATGAAGAACCGCTTAGGTACGTTTAAAAAACCGGCCATGTGATTGGTGCTGCTGGCTGCTTGCAATCAACGAGTGCTCCCTCCCAGTTCATTGGCAGAAATGGCTATCACGGAAGTGGGTGAGTAGATTCGTAACTGAAGCAAGTGTAAATTATTTAGGTCTTATTAAGTGTTTAATTTTCATTAATTTACGTTGGATTTGTCAAACATGAACCCTTGTACAGAGTGCAACCCTAGCAGGCTAACAGCATTCGTTTTCTCTATGTTATGGCCCTTTGAAGCTAACAGCTAGCTAGCCGCAATTGCATGGGTGATGCCCTGACGCTCCAAGAACACCTGCTGTTTACTACATGATTCGTTGTTTAGTTTTTTGTTTTAATATTTGTAATTAAAGGAATACTTACGACAGTAAAGCTTCCACAAAGGAGCGTAACATGGCTAATGTTTATACAGAACCCAGTGACATACTGTAGTGGATGCAGCATGATAGACATAGATGCAAATGTCTTAGTCAGTGGTCGCCAGTCTGGGCATATCGAGGGTACGTAGGGGTCAAGGATTGGGATAAAATCCTCTACCATGATATGCAGTCACCAGACACTTTATTAGGTACACCATGAGAGTACTGGATTTGATCCCACACTGTAGTCATAAAGGGGTGGACATGGTCAGCAACAAAACTCAGGTAGTATGTGGTATTTAAACGATGCTGAGTTGGTGCTAAGGGGACAAGAGCATATCCCCCACACCAGTTACACCACCAGATGCCTGTACTGTTGATACAAGACAAAGTGGATCCCTACTTTTATGCTGCTGATGCCAAATTGTGACTAAAAAAGTGGCCAGTGAGTGTGTGTGTGTGTGTGTGTGTGTGTGTGTGTGTAACCTATTTTAATATATTATATTTAATATATTGATCATTGATTTCCAGAACAGAATAAAAAACTATTTAATTTTTTTAACAAGGGAGTATTTTTAGTTTAAACAGCATGGTAAACTCTCACTATGTTTGCTGCTGCTTATATAAATGATCTGAATTTGTTTTAGTCTGAATCCCAAATTAGCTTTGATGGTTGGCATTTAGAGCTGAAGTAATTGGTCAGTTATCTGTTTAAAAGAAAGTTTTTCTGCAGCTATTTTGGTAATTGATCGATTGTTACAGTCAGTCATTTTAATGTGAAACAGTGTTTATTTTAACTAAGCTGTTATTGAATTTATGATGGGTGTATTTCACTTGTATACTTGAATTTGTACTCTACTCCATTTTTAATTGATAGATTAATTAGCAGATTTATCATCAGTAAAAATCTTTCAAACAACAACAATATTGTGTTTTGTCTCTCAGAGCGTCAACGAGGTCAGCTTGCTGCTCTATCCATAGCAGCCGTTGTCATCATTGTGGGAGTCCCTTTGTGGTGGCGAACAACTGAGACGTACCGCGCCTGGTTGCCTGTCAGTCAGATCAAAGATCTGGCTAAACTGCAGGTTTGTTAGTGTTTCCATTTATTACATGTCTGATGTCTTGCAGTTGATTGATCTTCTAATACTTTCTAAAAAACATCCTTCTCTCTATGTTATTTCTTATTTTGCAGCTGTATTTGAGCGCTGATGTCGAGGTTGTGTTTGCACGTGGCACCGTGACGCCAGAACAACAGAAGAAGATCCCATTGACACAGACACAGGATGAGGAACATGCAGTGGATGGTGATTTGCTCATGCAGTTTCTGATTCTGCGGTCACAGAATATGAAGCCTGCAAGGTTGTTTGACTCTCAAATTTTCTTTCCAGGGGATACAACATTGAGGTACAGGTATGAAACAAGGTACCGCACAGCTACAATCATGGAGGAAGATGCCCTGAAAAAGCTGACTGCTGCAGGTGAGCAGCAGCCCATCAAATCCAACTTGCCATACTTCAGATGTTTACATTTTATCTCAGAGAAAGCACAGCTGATAATCTCTCTAATTTTTCTACTTTAGAGGCAGATCTGTCTCTGCACATGCTCAGTGAGAGTCCATGCGGTTCTTTAGTCGTGTATGTGATCCCGGAGTCCTCCTCTTTGCTGCCTGAGGTAAAGCTGACGCTCTTTTATTTTATTTCATAGAGTGTGACCACTCCATGCTAATTACTATTAGAAAAAAGGATAATGAAGATAATATAATTTACTGTCACAGTGTATATATACAGTACCTTCTGCAAAGCTTGAAATGGAATGAATTATTTGTTATATTCCATCCATGTAAGACAAAGATAATAAAGTATGCACTGCACCTTCATGCCTTTCAGGATGTGAATGTGTATATCGGTCAGCGAAGGACGGCCCTGGTACGTATCAGTGCCCAGATGAGAGTGGGAAAGACGCTAGAGCAATTGTTGGCTCAGCTAGAGCCCCGGATCAAGCAGGTGCTGCAAGTAATGTCTTTTAGCCACACCGACATCACTGTTGCCCTTAGCGACAGAGTCCGTTTTAGACCCGGCAACAAAGAGAGCATTGCTGACAGCATGAGAGCCTTCAAATCTAGCCCAGGTTGGTAATTCGGCTCCAGGTTTAACTCTGAGAACACGTTTGCATCTTTTTTCTGATTGTTCTTATCTTCTTGTCAGGTTATGAGATCACATTCAGTCTGCTGAACCCCGATCCAAAGTCACACTGGTTGCACTGGGACATTGAGGGTGCTGTGCAGACCTACATCCAGCCTTTGCTTACAAAACTGTCTCCTGTGGCTAACTTTAGCATCGACTCTCAGGTGCTGTTAATGCGCAGTCCCCATTATGACAAAGAAAAGATGCTCAGTTGGTGGAAATTAAGGTTAACCTTTCCTTTTTACAGACCTTGTACTACACCATGCTCGGAGTGACCCCACGCTTTGATAGCAGCCTTGAGGCTTACACGCTCAACGCTGACAGCCTTGCACATGTCATCAACCCGGTGGAGGCTAGACTTGGTAAAAGTCTGCTTTTTTTTAAATTATCATGGTTTAGCTTTTTCTGCTGTATTTAAATACAATATTTTTTTTTTTCTTTTTCTTTTTTGCGTTGACTTCCAGGCTCTAATGCGGCATCTTCTAATCCTGTGTTAAATTTTCTTCTGTACGTCCCGGATATTCGGCATTCACCCCTTTACATCCACGATCACAGGAAACAGGAAGTGCCTTCTAATGCGTTTCACTCTCCACGGTGGGGTGGAATCATGGTAAGAAAAACAAACAACAACGCTGAGGGATAGCTGCACATTTATTTTGTTGTGTTGGGTATTGTATCCACAAGAAGACCTATATTTATCCATGTTTCTGCAGGTTTATAATGTGAATGGTTTCTATGGGTCAGAGACTGAGTTCCCTGTTCACATCAACATTAACATGGCTAAAGTGATGGGAGTCTTCCTTGCCCAGCTTCGGTAAGTGTTAACCTGCAGTGTGGCAGTCATTTTCTTTCCTCTCAACACAAAGTAACCTTCCCATGCTGTGTCCTGTCAGGTTGTTGCTGGGCATACAGTCATTAAGCCCCCCACCTGGCTTCCTGGTGGCACCGTGTGGTAGCACAGGACTAGCTGACTGGGAGCTGGACCGCCTCATGTGGAGTCGTAGTGTGGAAAACATTGCAACAGCAACCACCACTATCACCTCTCTGGCGCAGCTGCTGGACCAGATAGGCAACATTGTTATCAATGACAACATTGCACAGCAGGTAAGGTGCAGGTGTGGCTGTAGTTATACGTTTGTACCAAAATGTACCAAAATTGTGCATGTGCGTAAGTATCTAACACATCCTAACTTTGATTCTGGAGATTTATGTCATTGTTTTGGTTTCTTAGTTTGAATTTTAAACTGTCATGTGTGCCTTTTTTTTGTGTTAAATACTTTGTTATTGTCAGTTAATCAACAACAAACGAGCTACTTCCTGCTCATCACCTGAAGACAAAAATCCAAAATTCATCCTTCTTTTAATAATTTTATTATTGTGCTAGCAGCATAGTAGTGAGGACGCAAACTAAAGTTAGTCGGTAAGCTTCTACTCTTAGTGGCTTCTGGTTTATTTACACTGACAGGTAACCAAGACTGGCCAGAAGAGCATCTGTTTAATGTAGTACAACCAGATCCTAGCTGGGGGAAGCCAGGATCAACATCAGTAAGCACATTACATAAGCTGAAATTAGAAACATAAAAATTTTTTTAAAAAAAATCAAAAACCATTTCTGTTGTTACGGCCAGCTCAAGAAGGAAAAATAAAAAGCTCAATTAATATCAGTGACTGCAACATATAAAGAGGATGCCACAAAATAGTTTCAATTTGTCAGCAATAATTATTTTATTTAAACAGAATGAAGGTCTGGAGGCCTGGCAGAGGGTAACATAAACACGGAAGGAGTCCAGGCCTGCCACACAGGAGGCTGTGGGACCCAGAACCTTGCTCCCTAAACTAATAGAATAATAAAACCCATTCATGCATCTTCTGCCACTTATCCATGTCCAGATCACAGGTGCAGCAACCTGGGGAACACCGAGGCATTCCCTCAGCCAGCCAAGAGACATAATCTCTTCGGCATGTCCTGGGTTTATCCTGGGGCATCCTCCCCAAAGGAAAGGCCCGGAACGGGACATCCAGGAGGCATCCTAGTCAGATGGCTCGTTGCAATGTGGAGGAGCAGCTCCTCTACTCTAAGCCCCTCCCAGATGACTGAACTCCTTGCCTGTCTCTAGGGAGAGGTCAACCAACATTTGGAGAAAGCTCATTTATATTGCTTGTATCCGCAATCTCATTCTTTTGGTTACTACCCAGAAGCTAGTGAACAAAGCTGCAGATGTGGCCCCTGTCCCTCTGTCTGCCTCTCACTCAACAAGAGCCCGAGATACTTAAAATCCTCCCTTTGGGGCAGCAACTTGAGCTTAACCCAGACTGGGCACTCCACCTTTTTCTGGCATAGATCTGTGGTCTCAGACACGGAGGTGCTAGTTCTCATTCCTGCTGCATCACACGCAGCTGTGAACTGCTCCAATGTGAACTGGCGGCCACCGCCTGATGAACCACATCATCTGCAAAAAGCAAAGATGAGAACCTGAAGCCACAAAATCAGAAGCCTTATGCCACTTGGCTGCACACCTAGAAATTCTGTCTCTAAACTTTTGTCCATGCCTTTTTTTTCTTTCTTTTTTTAAAGAAAAGATAAACTAAAAAATAAAGCCATCAAAAAACGAAGGCTAGCAGAGCCTCCATCCCAAAATGAAAAGAAAACAAGTAAATCTTCACAAAGAAACAGGCACCAGAGGATGCTGGATGCTTGTTTTAGTACAAAAAATATAAGTTTAGTCTATAAACATTAAATTAACTGCTTCTAGAAGCAGCTCCTCTAGTTTCTGTCTCTACACACACACACACAAAAATTCCCCTATGGAAAACCAAAAAATAACACTTTCAGTTCACACGAAGACTGCATATACGAACACAAAGACAAGCCAAATGAACCAAAATAAACAAAAGGCCAATTCAGTCTGGGTATCAGGGTGGTATCTTACACCTAACAATTAGTAGTCTCCTCTAATTGCATAATAATAATAATACATAACCTGTTTTGCTGTTACGCAGGTGTCCAGTGCTGTCACGTCCCTGCAGCTGGCCATGGCTGAGCTGGAGGTTGGAAACCTCGGCTTTGCTCTGCAGTACAGCAAAGAGGCCATCTTGGCTTCGGAGAAGGCGTTCTTCGACCCTTCGCTCCTTCACCTGCTCTACTTTCCCGACGATCAGAAGTTTGCTATCTATATACCACTCTTCCTGCCCATGTGTGTGCCTATTCTGCTGTCAATGCTGAAAATAGTGTCGGAGGCCAGGCAGAGACGCCGAGAAAAGCAAGCCAAAAAGGAATAAGAGGCACTCGAGCAGGAGAAGAAGAACAAAGAAACTGTATGAACAAACCATTTTGTTAGTGGCCTGAAAAGGCTCATGTGAACCAATGTGGTTAGGGGTTTACAACTCATATTGTTTTGTACGAGGATTTATGCCTGATATACTGAGTAATTGCAGCAACTGTCTGACACTGTGTGGCTGAAAGCTTAAGTTTATTTATTTTATTTCTCAAGTTATTAAGAAATAAAAGCTAAAGTTCTGTCTCGTTGTAAGCCCGTTTTTTTCAAATTTTCTATTATTCCATTGCTGCAGGTCTCCAAAAGCAAGTCTAAATTGGGCTTTCAAGTTCATCCATTATGGAAAAAAAAATATCAGCTTCAAGAATTGAAATCTAGCTGTTTTGATTGTTTTCCTTTTTCTTGTTTGTTGTTGTTTTTTATTATTGCAACATGTTCAAAACAAATCCCTATCTATGTATGCTTCTGTTACCCTGAACAAGAACACTGGACAAGAATACAACCTTTATTCTACTAAAACTCAGCATGGAGCTTTTATTTATTTATCTATTTGTTTATTATTCTTCTGACGTGGGACACGCCACAAAATTTTTAAGATCCGCCGCTCTAAAGTGTAACCCCACTCTCCGGTAGGTGACGGTATACGCCTTTTAAAGCTAGTCGTACCCTGTGATACCAATGAAGAAGAATCTGTTACCGATAGCTTCTGCTTGCAACATTTAGCTCTTGCTTATCTCGCTCCTTTGAATTCTTCTTCGAAGGGTTTCAACTTTTATTAAGGTGTAGCTTAAACAGAATCTTTAATGCGCAGTTCGTCCATGGTGTTTACTATCTAGGCGCCACTCTAGTCATTTTTCACCAGAAGTTTATCTATTAGCCGGCTTGCTAACTTCCCTCGCGTTGCGCCATCATGTCTGGCGGTCTCATTCGGGGACCCGCGGGGAGTAACGACTGTCGGATATATGTGGGGAATCTCCCTCCCGACATACGTTCAAAAGACGTGGAAGACTTATTTTACAAGTACGGAAGTATTCGTGATATAGATTTAAAGAACCGCAGAGGAGGCCCACCGTTTGCTTTCGTGCAGTTCGACGACCCGAGGTGAGCCGCATTGTCCCGCCGCCACGTCTCCCTTTTATCTCCACAGTTAGCCAGCTACACCCAAAACAAGACGTAAACAGGCACATAACGTGCCAGTTGACGGCCTATAACCTGTAGCAAGAATTTGGTTTAGGCGAAGGTTTGAGTCGAGTTAATGGAGCTCTTTTGGGATTGTCGGGAAGTGTGTGTTGTTGAGGCCTGCAGGAGGCCGCGTTAATTGGCATGTTTCCGCTGTTAACTACCTGTGAGTGCACTTGCAAATGGGCTACTAAAAGCCACGTTTTAGCTGATAAGTAATGTTCAAGTTAGCAATTAAACGATTTAACAAAATATCTAGCATCTGTAAGTCCACTATAAGAGGCTAATTTCTTTTTCATTTTTAAATAAATATTTGTAATTGTAGCTTTTACTAATTTGACAAGATGCTGTTTTCTTACAGATTTTAAGCCAGTAGTTTGATAGCTTGCTGTGACAAAGCCTAAAATATGAGTAAAACTGCATGTTTGTTTGTATGATTGGTGGTAGATCATTGATTTCATTATTGGATTTCACAGGGATGCTGAAGATGCTGTTTATGGGCGTGATGGATATGACTACGATGGCTACCGTCTGCGTGTGGAGTTCCCTAGAAGTGGAAGAGGAGGAGGAGGAGGAGGTGGTGGTGGTGGTGGAGGTGGAGGAGGAGGAGGAATGGGACCCCCAAGGGGAAGGTACGGTCCCCCATCCCGACGCTCGGAGAACAGGGTCGTTGTGTCAGGTGAGTGGTGTGTTTTTCTGTCTGGAGGTTGTGGTCTCCAGTTTTAAGTGTGTAGTTGTATGTGTAAAGCTTACAAAATCTTTTTTGTTGTTATCTCCTTGTTAGGACTTCCCCCCAGTGGGAGCTGGCAGGACCTGAAGGATCACATGCGGGAGGCAGGTGATGTATGTTATGCTGATGTGTTCCGTGATGGCACTGGTGTGGTGGAGTTTGTACGCAAAGAAGACATGACCTACGCTGTCCGTAAACTGGACAACACAAAGTTTCGCTCCCATGAGGTATGTAAATCCCCACATTGTCAGACTCTCTTAATAAGGACTAACTTGGAAAGCTTAGTCTTAAAAAAAAAAAAAACCCCAAAAAAACAACTTGTTGAGGCTTGTGAAGACGTTTCACCTTTCATTGAACAGGCTTCTTCAGCTCCAAAAATAAATAGGGTGGAGTCACAGGTAGCTATGGTGTGTTCCTGAATAAGTCAGAATTCATGGTTCTCAGTCAGAAATTGGATCTGGAACACCCCCTGAACTTGGATATCCTACTCAGAAAGTCAGATCAGCCCCAGGAACCCGGTTTATGGGGTCACTGAACATAAACACTAGTAAAAACTGTAAACTTTTAATCTGTGTTTCCACTGTTGTGCATTTTTGACTTGCTAAATAAGTCATTGGCAGCATATCTCAGCAACATAATGCGGCATTAACTAAGGTTGGGTGATATGTAAAAATTTTCCAACCAACATTCGTCAGTCCAATAAATGACAATAGGCGATATATTCGTGCAGGTGACTTTTTGATGGGTGGAGCAATGTAATCATGCACGGACTGGTTTGCACGTTTAGAATTTATACCCTTTTTTTTGTTTGTTTTTTGAGGGAATGTTTTACCTTATTTTCTTGTTTGTTTTAGTATTAAAATAGCTACTTCTTGGATTACTTTATTTATTTGAAATGCACCAAATTGCACAAAAGACTCATCATTACGTTTTTAACATTTTTAAATGTTCGAGACATTTTGATTTTTAACTTTTTGTTTAATTTTGTATTTGTTGTTTGATCGAGTGTGTAAGACAAACACTGGAACGGCCTGTAAACACGGTTACAAGGCTACTGCCTTTCTTTCTTTCTGTTATGAGTAAATGAATCGCTGCATTTGGGTGCACTCTGAGGAGGGTGCATTTGCTCGCAGCTGGAAGAGGGTGTTGTTAAAACGGCGCTATTCTTTTATCCATTGACTGCTTCTCTTGGCTTCAACCAACAATGTTAGCAAACTTACTCAGGGGCAAATAAATAAATTGCTCTTGTAAAAATGATCGGTGAAAGGCGCAGCCTGTCGTTGATAGTTTGATATATTCATCCAATCGCCCAACCTTGGCATTAACCCATCTTGGCTCATGTGATGACTCACATGATCAGTAGTGGGTCACTGATCCTCGGGACTGCTTCCAAAGAACAACTGCCGCTACAGTTTAATTACCTGGGACTCTGCACAGTTTGTTTTATATCATTTATTGATCCCACAAGATAAATTGTTGTTACAGCGGCAGGATAAAGAATAAAAATTAGCTTGTCACAGGAAGAAGAGTCAATTATAGTTTCACAGAAAATGTCAGGAATGTCACCCTTAGGGAGAATGAACTCTGTTGCCTCAGTATTGTGGAGTGGAGCGGGTGAGATGGATTGTCCATGATGGAGAGCAGTTTGCATATCCTCCATATTCTGGCCAATCATCGTTCCAACCTTGTGAATCAGTTGGCACTGATGCTTTTTCTTGCTCCTTATTGATACCACAGATGGGTAGAAGACCTCCAGGTCACATAGAACTGAAGAAGCCTTTTGGCCAAGAAGTGAAAAATCTTTGGAAACTAAAAAAAAGTCTTGATAACTTCTTTTCTTTTTTTTCTTCCTCCTTTATCTCAAAGCTCTTAAAGCTGTTAAGACTACCATTACCCAGCTGACTGAGAACCAACACAGATGTTGAAAAGCTTTACTTAAACGATGAAAGGAATGTGAGGGTTAATGGGCAGTAAGTAAATGCAAATGCTCAACAGTAAAGACGGCATGGTAATAAGAATGAATAATTGTTTCTGTTAATATAGAAAAGATAAGCCAATCTTACTGAATGATGAATTGACTGATTGTACAATTAATTTTAAATTATGATGTGTGGATTGGGGCTGTTGCGCAGCAGTATGTCTGTTTATGTATGACTAGTACATCAACCAGGGAAAAAATGTGGTCAGCTATTTCTGTATGTGGGTTTCAAATAGCAGCAAAGGGAATGGTCGGTGATGTGTGTTCATGTTTGCATTCAGGGTGAGACGGCTTACATCCGTGTGAAGATGGACGGTCCTCGGAGCCCCAGCTATGGTCGCTCTCGCTCTCGTAGCCGCAGTCGAAGCAGGAGCAAGAGTGGATCGCGCAGCTACTCCCCACGCCGCAGCAGAGGATCTCCCCGTTATTCTCCCCGCCGCTCCCGCTCCCGGTCCCATTCCCGGTCCCGGTCTCGCTCCCGCTCTCGCACCTAGACAAGCCTGACCTGAGAGCCAGAGAGGAAATCTTCACATTACTCAACGAATCCTGTCTATTCATCAAGGATCATCTTGTGTGTCACCTATGTATGCTGTCATGGTGTGTGCTCCCTTCCCTCCCCCCAACCAATCCACCTGCAGTTTTATTTTCCATTCTCATTTTTGCAGACCAGTTGAGTGTGCACATGGCCGAGTTTTGCTCCATTCTTTCTTCTCTTCTCTCAAAACGTGTTCTGCTTCTGCTGTGTCATCTCTAATTCATCTGTGTACCTCTTCTCCTGATCGTCCTGGTTGAATGTTGAATGTTCTTTGCTTCCTTTGCAAAGATT
>VVHJ01035606.1:8836-53510 GCA_015107715.1 Tylochromis polylepis
GCAGCACTGACTTGTTATAGGAAGAGAAAAGCATAAATACACCATCAAATGGGGACAGTGTTATTGATATATGACAGCAGGATGTGAGTCATGTTACGTTTGTATGACGTAGCGCAGCTCAAGTTGCTTGCCTTGAACCAGCTTGCAGGGTTTACTCCATTTATGGCGCTTTTTTGGCAGGTGCTGCGTTTAATTCAGGACATGCTTCTGTTTTCTCAGTGGGTGACATCACCAAAAACCAAAACCAAAAAATAAAAAAAAAAACACGCTGTCTGTAGACACAGAAAGCCCCATTACTTAGGTGGAGTCAAATGGATTCTTAAATGGTAAAAACAGGCATCTTGCTGATAAATTCAGCAGTGAAATGAGCACACAGTTTGACACCGACCTAGATAGAAAAGACGTGAGTGAGGTGCGTCAGGTAGCTTTGCTTTGTTTCACTCCATGGAGAAGCTGGAACACTTTACATAGAGTTAAAGATGAGCAATGTCCTCTATTTATCACAAAATTTGGAAACCCTGATAAAAAAAAAAAATAACAAAGATCAAAGAACCAAGCTGGAGGTGCTGCAACAGGATGCTACTCAGCATGGTGCCGCCTTCAGAAGAGGGGTTCAGACCAGAGCAGGGGTTCTGCTAAGGTGTAGGAAAACGCACTTAAAAATACTTCATGCGCATATGCTAATGAGGACACATCGAAATAATCTTTCTCCTCTACTCTCCTCGCTTTTTTATCAGTTGTTTTGCCCTCTCCAAATGCGCTTCATGCTTTGACCAGTTTCACAGCTCTCTGTCTCGCACACATGCACATACTATGCAGAAACATGCTCTCTGTGTTCCAGTGCTGCTGCTGTGTTAAAAATGGGTAAATTTAGTGTAATAATGTGACAAGAAAAGCACATCAAGGGTGAAGGGAAAGAATCAAAGAGAGTGACGGAGTGAGCGAGCGGGAGGGTGGGTGAACAACAGGTGGAGTCCGTAGTTGCCTTGGTAACCTCTCCCATGTATGGTAGGTGGAGATATCGCATTGCAAAGGTCAGGTTGTGTAGAGAAGGATGAATTGTGCAATAATGAAGGCAGAAGAGACAGGGGAATAATATGCACAAGGTAGGCGTTTTTTCTCAAATTAAGTGTCAGCCTGTGGAGTGGACAGATACAGAGGTGACAGGGCATTTTCACTGCACAGGGGAGGAAGCAGCAGAGCCCAGGATTTCTTGTCATCTTGTGGCTTTGCAGAGCATGGATGGCAAAGAAGGAGGGAGGGTGGGAGGAGGAGCTGGAGAGGAGCACAGCAGCCAGTGAAGCAGCCCACTGCTCAATTAGCCAGCACCAGCAGGACCCAGCCACCCATCTGCGAAGGAGTTAATCGGCTGGTGTTGTAATGAATTAAATAAAGAGTTTCCGCCGCATGTGCAACTGTAGAGCGAGACAGCGAGAGAGGGAGATTGAGTGAAAGAGAGGGAGGTGGGTAAGAGAAGCTCAGGGAGGGAGAGACAGGCAAAAGCACGATGAGGATTCACTGTACCTGACGAACAGCATGGGATGACTGGAGTGGTGGACAGGCACAGGTGCACTACAGGTGAGGTGGGACTGGAAACTGGAGGCTGCTGTAGAGAGTTTGTGCGTTTATGTGTTTCTGGGAGGGCATGTGCTCGCTTGGATTAGAGCCCATACCTGTTGTGCGTGTTGTGGTTGTATAGACGGTGTGCATATGCTCACAAGGCAGGCTACACGAAGGCTGATGTATAAGCTGTTCACAGCGTCCTTTGTGTTTCTGTTTGAGTGAGCGGTAATTTGTTGATTAATGTGTGTGTTTTTAAGAGCGAGAGATAGAAGCTGCTGTGATGTTTAGACACAACACCGGACTGGAGGAGGATTGAGGGAGAAAGAGTAAGAATGGTTGATATGAGGGGGGCGGGTGTGCAGAGAGGATGACGACATGAGAAAGAGACAGAGGTGGAGGAGGGGTGGAGCGAGTGCAGCCTGTTTTACATGCAGGTCAGGTAATCCAGCGCTTTCACTCTGTGAGACTACGTCCTTCTCTTAGATTTCTGTGGTTAACCCCAGCAAGTGCACAAACACAAGCTTATGCGTAAATATATAGATGAATGTCTTAACTTTGCAGTGAGAAATGCATTTAGCCCTTCATCCCTAAGTTCAAACATCTATCCGTAATTTCGTCTAAGTGGGGCTTGCAGCCTATTTAATTCAAGTGGAAGTTAAAAAATGACAATGTGTAGATTTGAGCTAAGTAGCAGAGCTACAGTCAAGAGTTACTCTGTCATCTGGGATTATGGATGAATGAGTTAGAGTGATAACGACTGGCAGTATAGGCTAAGGGGTTGAATATGATTTCTTCGCAGAAGATGTTCTTTAATGGCAGTGATTATTTCCTGTATGGAGAACTGCTAAAGAGAAATAATCTACATTGAAATAAGCCCTCTCCAGTTTGCTCTCTCTGACCTTCACATTAGAATATTTGCAAGTCAAAGTCCAATTTAAGTGTATCTGCAGCTGTCAGAGCAGAGCAACGGTTAAAGAACAATAAAAATGTGTTTACTTTACCCGAGAAGTGTGAGTTAGCCTCATTAAAGCAACAAACAGGGGAAACACTGGGAAGAGACAGACACACAAGACCACAAATCACTTCTGCACCATTAAAGCCAAGCCTCAGAGTCATTCAGCTTTGTGGGAAAATAAAATCATTAAGGTTGTCGGAACAAATGAACAGAAATTATTTATGATGCACCGGTGCTGCCCCTGAGCTCCTGTCAGTTCGACAAATTGTCAAGGACAAAACTCAGTGGCTACAGTTAATAAATGATGGACTCATGATCAGGTATTTAAGGTCACTTTAAGTCCAGTCCTGAAGGATTGTGTATTGGCATATCCCCAAAAGCGACCCACTTTGTCACCGACCTTCTATCTCTAACTAAGAGTCTGCTTTTTGACCAGATCATTTGCAAATCCAGTGTGTTCCTGTGAACAACGAGAACTTTTTAAAAATCACCCACAAGGAGTTTTCTCTTTATTATCACCAATATTGGTTAATTTAATCCTGTGGACTTTGAAGATATGTGGTTTTCTATGGACAGCAATGATATAAGGCATTAGAGTTTGGTAGGGGACAGAAATCTTCCTCGCCATCACATCAAAGAGTCATCTTCTCTGGTAACTGCTTTGACATGTTGGTAGAAATTTATATACCATGGGGAAAAAGAAGCGTGGGTAGAGATTAAGCGCCATATAAATTTGTGTCCCACTTGTCTCAGAGCCAGTGAGCCTAAGCACAGTCATGCACATTTAAAATTATACTTAGAACAACTCCACTCTACATTAGCAAAACATTACTTGGAGAATAAAATAACAAAATGGCATACAATGCTTTAATTGAGATTTAAAGGTTTCCATGTTTAGTTTTTTAGGTTGTTAGGTTGTTACTATTATTCGGCTCATATCATAGGATTATTAAACCATTTTTGTATTGTGTACTGTGTAAGCTCCAAGCAGGTTTTGTCTATATAGTGGAAACACAGTAAAAAAAAAAAAAAGAGAGAGGCAAGCACTGTCAGACTCAAAGAGAGTGTTCTTCTAAAGCTGTTGTCTATCATTCCATTACAAAACACAAATGGCGCAGATATTCTGAGCTATGAATATGTTTCCTTTCTGGGACGTTTTGGTAGTTTGGTGCAGTCATTCCCAAGTCTAATGGTGAATACAATATCCAGACTACATGCTGATTTAAAGCAAGATTTGAAGTACGTTGCAAAAATCTCAAAATACTTCCAAAGAATATTAAATGGACTTTTATTATTCAAGAGAAGTATACAATCAGTGTAGCATAGATATCGGGGAAACATGGAAACGTATTTTGAGATTTAGCTCCCCCCTCTCCAGCCTGTTTATGTGCATATACAGTATCTTCTCTCGAAAAAAAACAAACAATTAAATTTGACTATTCTGGCATTTATTTTTAGGTAACCATATAGACATGATTTCCGTGAGTGCTGTAGATGTGGCTACTTCCAGCTGCTCCTTTATTCACAAGGGATCGCCACAGCGGGTAGCTCCACATGTTTGATTTGCCAGATTTTTTTTTTTTACACTGGATGCCCTTCCTGACACACCCTCAAAGGGATTTGTCTCCTCCTGGGATGGGATCCTTTGCTTGTTAGATAGTGTGAACCACTACACCATCGAGCCACCGTGTGTGCTATTGATGCACGGCGCAATGCAAAAAGGCAAAGTACTGGGAAAAACAACAATAATTCGATTTTAGTAGAGTAACTCTAGGAGTACTTTTGAAAAAAACATTTAATGTCTTTTCAGTGCATGTGTGATTTTTTATTTTTAATTCTTTTTTTTTTTGGTGTGGCATTCAAAATTCCCACTTTAATTCAAAACTGATAATATAAAATGATTATTTGTTCGTTCATGTATAGTAACTACAAAACACCCATTTAAGGTTTTCGTCTCCTGTTTTCATCAGAGCCATAAAATACTAACTGAAAAGAGCTGCAAAGGGGTTTTCAGTACAAAGTAGTCTACTAATGCTACCTTCTTGGCCAGGAAACTTTACCTCTTTGTATTAATTTAATTAAAGCACTTCATTCTGTGTAAAGGCCAAGCAAACAGTTGCACCTCGATACAAAAAGAGAAGACGGAAGGAAACAGAGTAACAGAAACACCTGAGCTGAAAAAGAGTGAGGGAACATTAAGTGAAAGCTTGGGTTGCAATAAGGTAGTAATCACTGGCCCTGATTCTCGTGTTTACAGAAATAATCTAGGCTTTTGTTGAGACTGTATTAGAATGGGAGGCGGGTAATGAAAAACCACCAACTATCATAAATCAAAACTTGTCGCTTTAAAAAAAAAAGAAAAGGAAAAAAATTCATCTGCCAGGAGACTAATGTGGGTCCTGGAGAACGGGGACTGAATGGACTGAAAATTGCCTGCAGATAAGAATAAGAACAAGAATAACAGTTTGGATTAGAATTAAAATTCATGAACTTTTGCGCAGTCTCTTTTTTTAAAATTTCCATGTCAGTTTAAGGTATTTTGGAGCCATCAGTGGATTGGCCTGGATTTGACTGTGGGGTAATTATGGCTTTATAGAAAGCCAGAAACCGCTGCCAAAATGCGAGCACCTTTTAGTATGTGGCAGAGCAGCAGGAAGGGCAAATGGACAGATGAGAAATACAGCATACACTGGCGAAAATAAGCAGGTGAGATTTTGAGGTTCTGATGAAAAGAGCGCAGCTGGTGGATTGGGAATTGATGAGACAGGAGACAGCAAGCAGGAGGCAGAGTGCTTGGTTGCCTGTGGTGGTGAAGTCTGGGAGAGAGGCCAGCGTTGCCGCTACAGACTGGGTTGCTGCTTGATTCGATTTCACTCTTTTCATTTCCTCACCTTCACTAGTTACAGCCAACAACGCAATCTTGTTTTAGGTACGCTGGAATCCAGTGCTCGCAAAACACAGCGACCACTTGCATTAACACCAATCACTTAATACTTCAGAGAACCCTATTAGATTAAGCTGTCAGCAACATTAATGAGTTCAAATAGCCAAAAATAGCCAAAATACTGATGCTTTCTGGAGAAGATGCAAAATGTCTTGTGGCCTGCAGTGTGACTCTGTCTTGTAGCTAGTTTACTTTGCTCTGTATATTATTCTGTTTGTATTTAACTTAAGCTATCGGCAGAGACATAAATATCTAACTATTCTCTCTCTGTCTCCCTTCCTGAAACTTCACAGCAACAGCCCAACTACTGGAGCTTTAAGGTCAGTGCTGCTAGTTCAAGTGTCCCTGTGTGTTTGTCATTTTTCCTGTCCCTTGTGTGTGTTGGTGTGTCGGTTTGAATGTGTCTATGTGTGTTTTGTGCTGTGGCATCACTTTCGACCCTCAGGCATCAGCCTATCTCCATGCTCCTTTGGCTTCAGTATCCAACTCGCTTGACATCTCTTGGCTCTCTGGGCAGTGTGTGTGTGTATGTGTGTGAGAGTTTTGTCTCTGTGTGTGTGTGTGTGTGTGGTGGCAGAGGTGTCAGGGGGTGGCAACAGCTTAAACGTCTCCTGCTCCATTTAATCTCTAGAAGATGATTCTCTCTGGATTTATGATACCTCAGTCAGCTGGCATTAATGGATAGCAGCCATGTGACACTGCTGACGTATTACTGACTGAGACATTAAGAAGACATTTCAGATGTGCTACTCAAGCATTACTGAAATAATGCTTTGGCATTAGCACAGAAGCTTGAGTCATGGCTAAAGGTGCTAAATGTATTTTAGCCACAGGTTTATAAAGGAAAAACATGGGTTATATACACTAGAGAACAGGCAGAGATATTGACTGTATAAATCACTTACGCTGAATTGTTGGCTTGCATGCAAGGTTGTGTGTATCACTTTCTGACTTTATAGATCATAGTGGTAGGCAGGGAGTTCTACAATCTAAACAGAAGAGGTTAAAGAAGGTTTTGATATGTGTGAGGGAAGATCCCAGAGCTTGTCTGAGTTGTAGTCTGACCTTAGTCTGTGCTTTCAGCATCATTTGGACCAGGTGGAAATGTCACTAAATATCAGTGGCTAAATGCCCTGACCCTTGGGGAAGGGTAAGCAATTTATCCCCTATTCCCACAACTACTTTATCCTGAAAAAAATGAATTTAGAGTTCTGTCTGTCACATAAATGTGTCACACAAGTAAACGATTCTGAACTCTGCAGGACACACAAGTGGGCTGCCAAACCTTGGGGGTGTTTGAGGAAGAAAAATAACATTTGAAACAGTCAATTGAACTAATTATGACTTTTTAGAAATGAAATAGCAAGACTGAAAGATTTTTTGCAGAAATACTGAGAATGCTTGCCTCATCTGCCTCCATCCAACCAACCCTCTGTCCTCCTTCACTACATCTATGAATCTTCCTCTTTTCCTGCTTGGAAACTCCATATTCAACATTGTTTACCCAATATATCCACTGTCTCTCCTCTGTACATGTTCAAATCATGTCAACCTGAGCTGGCCCTCTGATATACTCATTTCTAATCGTATCCATCCTGGTCATCCCCAATGAAAATGTTAAAATGATGTGAAAATAATAGAATTAAAACTAATAATTATATTTGCATTTGAAAACTTGGGTTCTTGATTAGCAATGAAGGCCATGACATGCTCATCAGAATTCCCCAAAGTCAAGTTGACCTTTTCAGATGTTTTGTTTTTTCCAACCATCAATGAGAAACTGAAAGCTGCGTAATACAAACTGTGAACTGTTTAGAAGAAAACTTTTAGAAAAAAACCTAAAATTAATTGATTCTTCTTTAGTCGAAGTAGTTCATGATTCACTTCTTCTTTATCAGTGATTTACTAGAGATTGTTTTCATTTCTTTGCATTTATTAGTGCAAGTTTCTTTTTTGTTATTCACCTATTGTTGTTTTGCAGCTTTGCTTCACAATGCACTAAATCAGGTGCTTTAATAACACAGTAGTGAGAAAGAGAGAATGTATTCATTTGTTCCAGAGGTGCAGCACCACTGACATAGTGCCAAATAAAATAAGCAAAATGCTCCAAGTGATAATATATGCTTTTAACACAGAGGCTGTTGTTGACATCTTTTACTGTATGTCGACGCCTCATCTTGTTCAATTTTCTTCATTTTGCACTAGAGCTTTTGAAAGCCATGTCCTGCTCCCTCATACTATCATCTCTAATCTAAGGCTAATTCTCCCTGGATTACCCTCCCTGCTCAAATTAAACCCCAAATGGAAGTACTATCAGGACTGCACTACACTCATGGTTTCATCTTTGGCATAAGTATGTTTTTCAGGGATCTTACTGGGTTGTAGCATGCTGAATATAGACGCATTTTAACTCTAATTAACAAGTTGTGGGTGATGCATGATTAAACATATCCCTGAATATGAAACTGTCAAAGTTTCACGACTACTGTTTCTCTCAGCCAGAAACCCACCCAGCACTCTCAGTTATAATATCTTGTCTTGAGGAACACTACATTATTCTCACTCTCTTTTTATAAGCAAACCTACTGCAATAACTTCTAATTTATAGCAATTTTACGAAGCAGTTTGTTTCATGCATTGATGATTCCTGGTATTCTAAAGAGAAAGGACTCTGAGAGTGTTGGGGGACTGTGTGTCCAGGAGATTGGCTACAAAGATGAAAAGCTATAATAACGGAAAAAAGCAAGTAGAGCCAAATGGATGTGAGAGATGGATCGATTTAGGGGGCTGTTGTCTCTCCGTTTTCTAAAAGTGAGAGCTGTGAACTTTTTTTGTGTGGGAAAAGAGCCAGGCTGTGGGTGGAGGAAAAACATTAAAAACGCTCAAGATGCAGACAGAAACAACAAGAGAAATGTACCTGGATGTGGCTTTGGCCTCTGCTGCCAGAGACTGAGGGGGAAGCAGATATGTTCACACAAAGCGGTTGAGTAAGAATTAAAGGAGGACACATGAGTGACAGGGGATAAAAGGTGGGAAAGGAGGACATATCACTGGAGGCTAAGACACATAGAAGCATTCGGGGACGATAAAGATATTATTAGGAGGGGGAACAAAATAAGCTGGTGGAAAAAAGTATGAGATATGGACAAGGTGTGAGGTTTGTAATTTAAAGATTTTACACCTCGGGAACCAAAGGCTTCACTCACATCAAGCTGTGTTTGGCATTTTTATATATAGTAATTTTCAAATCCAACAGAATTTAATATCACTTAAGAGGAGAATTACTGCTCTTGTAGAAAAGATTAGAAAGAGCCTGGCAGCAACATTGATGCAATAAGCCAGCCTCTGGTTTTAGACTGTTACAGCAGTATAGTTCAGCCATTTTCTTGTCTTGTTGAATGCTCAACAGTATTATAGGCCATGCTGAAACCTCTCACATTAACTGCTCTTAACTTCAGCTTGTGCGTCACATGGTTCATATTTATTCACATTCTACATGTTATGTTATGAATGAGAGGAAAATAGGAATATATAAGGACACAGAAGAGGTTTCAAGTTTCTAAATTATACTCCAGAATTTTTAAAACAAGCTCACTTCACTTTTACAGCCTGATCAGAACCTTCAGGCAGTTAGTTAATCAGGCATCATCAACCACGTCAAACTGAGCACAATATCAAAAAACAAGTTCAGGGTTAAAATTAGATGTAATCTTCACAGAGAGATAACTTAACACTTTGCAGATGCATTCATTTTTTTTGATTACCCAGAAGCATAATTACAGTATGCCTGCACCTCTGATTAAAACATTCTGTGGATGAAGTGAAGTTCACCTTTTAAAATTACTTTTTTATTCAAGAAGAAATAAAAAAATTCTGACCACTAGTTTGCAGTCTAAATAAGATGACCCTGAAGTACAAGATGGAGTTTGATGAGAAATGCTCCCCCAAACATAGAAAGCCAAATACCAAGGCTACAAGTCTTTTGACCTTAAAACAGAGCAGACCATTGTGTGTGTGTGTGTGTCTGTATGCACTCATGCTAGTGTCTACAAGCACACGAAACAAGAAAAGCCATGGTGGGAGGTAGCATTGAGTTTAATGCAGTTTGTAGCCTTAGGTTGCCTTGTCCCACTTTCCACTCTATTCACTTCTGTTTCATGTAAGATCATCCTGTTCCCTTCTTGTTCCTCTCTTCTGCCATGCCTTTATAGCAGCGTGGAGTTCTCAACAGTAATTGAGTGCTGTTGAAAAAGTCTAAAAGAAAAGGTTGAGGTGTAGGGAAGGGGGTGAACGGTGGGAGGGTGTGGAGGAAAAAAAATGAGGAGGTAAAACCAGTTTTCCTCAAAGGCTGTGAACACCGTGATGTAACACTGGCATTTCTAGCAGTACCAGATGCATGACCAGATGGTGTATTCACATATATTATTTACAATGCAAAATTACCGCAGTGAGACATTTTTAGTTTACATATCACATAAACTACCAATATGGAAGTCAATGTTTGGGGACTGTTGTAACAAGACGAGCTGAGTAAAACCACATATAACAACAGCTGCAGTAATCTTACACCCAGTCATACATGGGGATTTCATTGTCTTTTTTGCAGCATGTTGAAAGGAGTTGTCGAGTGAATACAGCGTGAATAAGGAGGTAAATTTGGATTTGAAAAGACGACAGAAAGCTAGTTCAGACATACAGAATCATACTCTCCCATTTCCATTTCCTAGAAAGCTCAGTGGGTTATTTAGCTTTAAAATAATATTCTAACAAGGACAGCTAGAATGAGTCAAGCTGTAGTTCACAGAGTTGCTCATATTCCCATTCATAGAAAAAGCTGCATTTCTTTGCCAAATCAGCTCCTGGGTGTTACTTTTACTGAGTAATATTTCATTTAGACGGCTGGTTCAGCACCTGTTCTGTGTTGGCTAAATACCTGGATTTGTTAAGCACAGAATCCAAAAACTGCCTTTTATTACCTTCCTTCTTTACTGGCATTTAGAACGTCAAGTGTAGTCTAAAAATAGTCTAGCAAAAATTTACTTTTATAAATAGTTTGGAAATATGCTTATTCGTTCTCTCACCAAGGGTTAGTTGAGAAGACTGATATCCATCCCTCTCGTGTATGTAAACTATATATGAAAACATCATTATCATTAGCACAGCTGCCTAAGCTCAGTAAGTCACCTTTAATGCTGTTCAGCACAAAAGCCTGTAAAGTGTAAAAATGACAACTGGCAATTTTGCCTATTTTGCCATTAGGTCATGTATAAATAACTCGAATCTGCATAGTTTTCTGGCAAATGCACGAAGCCCAAGAATTATACTGCTGTTACCTCACTGCTGGGATGACTTTTCATCAGTGTTGCCAGTCTGCTAATCATAGCTTCTTAGTTAAACAGGAGACTGACATCAAACAGCTTGTTTAACACTGAAAGTAAGTTTCAACATTTAATCATAACTTTTGCTTCCTAAAACTGTGGAAACATAAATAAAATCTACAGGGTTGATTTTGATCCCACCACCCTACCCACTCCTTAATGTCCCTATGTAGGATGCTCAGGCCAGAATGAGGCAAGCTACAGTGCGTGCTCCTCCTCTGTGATGCTGTTGGCTGTGTTCCTCGGTGTGGTCACAGTTTAGATAAATGACCCTATTAGAAAACATGGTGGGGGTTATCTGTCAGCATCGCAGTTTCTCAGCGCGCTCAGACACTGTCTGCTGCTACCATCACTGGTTTGGTTCACTGTGCATGATTGTGTGATTGAATTATGTATGATGGTGACAAAAGGAATGTAAGGTTACATTATAAAAAACAGTTGTTGTGATTTTTAGTCTTGCTGCAGGTTTGTAACTTGTCTTGTAAACATACACTTGAACGCATGCAGCAGCAGCTAATTAAAAGACCAAATTACCAATGACTGCAGTACCTAACATCATGTAAGGTCCCATATATTGCTGTTTGGTTATTCCATTTACTACTGGAATAATTACTCGATTCCCAGAAGTTTAATGAGTAAAAAAGATTTATCTAACTGATAAGTTGCATGGGTATTGCCAATGTTTATTATCATTTGCATCTACTACATCTAAGGATATCTACTAAAGCTAAAGCTAAGATGGTGTTCAGATGAAAGTGCTGGACAAATTGAACTATGATCATCGGTGCAAAATTCTGTAGCAATCAATCTAAAAGCTGAGTATGTACCGAGGTGGTCGATCGACTATCTGACAGGGTGACATTGCCATCCATTGAATTGTGCCACCTGCAAGGCTAAAAAAATTAATCTTTTGCTACATTCATTTTGCCCACTGTGACACTGTCACATGCTGCCTTTTGGTAAAAACAAAACCCACCCATTTGAAATTTTCTGGCTGGGATATTGAGATGGATTTTTTTCCTGCTATTTTTTCATTTTACTGATTAAGTAGTTAATTGATTATTTTGAAAAGAAAATCCATATTGAAAGTATTCTCGATTTGCATCTTTCATTTCTTGTTCAGCATGCTTTCCTGGCTTATTACCCAATTAACAAAACCATAAATGGATGTACAATGGTTGTGTATTCTGTGCAGTGTTGTGTGTTTATGAATGAATTCAAACAGCCCACTGCTGGGACTTAATGAGCGCAGATATGGCCCTCCATATTGCTTCTGTCAGTCTCCCATTAATTAAATACCACATTAATGGAACAGCAGTAGATCCATGCTGCTGCCTTGACTTAGGCGGCGAAAGGAAGCGAGGGAAATTCTTAGACAGGGAGAAGGCTGTTGTGTTCATGGTGCAAGGAGGATGAGACAGGAATGGCTCCTATACTGTGGCCAAAGATGCGTTTGCTTTTGCCGTCCAAACAATGAACAGACAGCATTCTGGGAGCTCATTACAGCAGCCTCTGAGCTGGAGGAGACTCTGCAGCGGTGGGGGATCAGAGAGACAGTTCAGTGAGCTCAGCCCCAGCTGCACTAACAGTCTTTCAGTGAGAGACGCCTGGGCATAGGCCAGCAGGATAAACCCACAGTGACAGCCTGGGATTTGCATGAGCTTCTCCTCCCATCCCACAAGCATTCATTTAAAGTTCGTAGCTGTAAACGGACAAGTTTGGATAAGAGCGTGTGGGAGGTGTGCAAAGTCTAACTAACTTTTTCTGAGTTTCTGCTTTAGTACTTCTCCTTACAAGTGATTCATAAAGGCTGATGTCCTGGCATTTTGTGCCAACTGAGTACAGCTATATAATGTTTTGTTGCTGCACCATTCAGCTAATGTCAGAGACTGTGACGCCAGTAATTCTTTGTAAATGGCTTGTAGCTTAACCATTGTCAGGGCTTCAATAATCTTGTTAGGTGTTTCATTGTGTGGTGTCTCACTGTGTGCTCACTTTCTGTTTTCAAGTTGTTCTTACACCACTGGCCCCGTCCAATCCATTCTTTCCACCTCAGTTTCACTTCACAGTAAATTACTCTGTCCCCTTTCTCTCTGTAGAGCCGCAGTCCACGCCACTCCCAGTCTACCCAGTCTGGTCTTGCCGACCAGGCTGCCAAGCTCTCTTTTGCCTCCGCTGAATCCTTGGAGACCATGTCAGAAGCTGACATCCCCATTGGGTTTAACCGGATGAACCGATTTCGCCAGAGTCTGCCGCTGTCCCGCTCAGCCAGCCAGAATAAGCTACGATCTCCAGGTTAAAATCATTGCATACCAGCTGGACTCAAAGCAGCTTTCTCTTTACCTCATGTAGCTGGTGAAGTGAACCACTGTGCTTACAAGGAATTGAAGCCTGTGTTTTATTCACTCCGAATTTACAGTGTGTAGTCTAATTGACCTGCTATAAAAATGTACAGAACAATCAAACCATGACTTTGTTTTTCAGTGTCGACGCAGTACGCTTCGTGTGAGCTCAAAAATGTCTTGTAATTTTTAGAATGGAATAAAAAATAGATCTTTTTTTTTTTTTCTTAGGATAGTTATTTTAGTGACATTTCATTTAACTGTAACAGAGTTCATACTATACAGGACTAAGAATATCCTTGTGTGCAAACAGAACATTCAAGGACAGGTTTACAACTAAAGGGCCTTGGGAGTGTAGAGAGGATTAATGTGAAGGTGGTGCAGATTCATGAAGAGCAAGGTGTGGAGTTATATTAGGTAAAAGAAGTGCGTGTAAAATTAAAGAGCTATACCTGATTAGGGCATGCTGAATAAGAAGTTCAAACAGAAGTGGCACACCAGGCTTGCCTATCTCCCCTGTCTCTACACTAACTACTGTCTTTGTTTTCTTCTCTCCCCAACTTGTCTGCAGTATTAACTGACATTAATTTTGCCTGACTTTTAACTCTTGGTCTTTCTTTGCTTTGTTTGTTCTTTTTTGTTTGTCCCATGGTGTATGACTTTTTGTTTGTCCCATGGTGTATGAAGATGAATTTTCAGGTTAGTCAGGCGTCAAACACATCTTTATTTATATGATCGTTGCAGAATCTGCTGAAAGCTTTTTGTGAAGTTGGGATGTTTTGGAGTTATTGAATATCCACTACTGCAATTTAATTATTCATAGGTAGTGCAACTTATACTCAAAAAGAAAACCTTGCAAAAAAAATTCAGCCTGTGCATGCATCTTTGTGCATTTTCTGTGAATTCTCAACTAGCTCTCACAATCCTAATCTAACATTAAGAAAATAAGAGTGGGTTTGGTACTCATTTAGCGATTAGTCATGCTGACATCTGATGAGAAAAGTTATCTAGATTTCATATACCAAGAGTCAGAACATTTGTATCATTTCAGTTGCAGCCAACAAAATGTCTCTGCTAGTTCTGTCCATCCACTAAAGCCAACATCTTCTGACTCAGCCACCTTCTCCTTCGTCGCTCTCTTTTAGGCGTGCTGTTTCTGCAATATGGAGATGAGACGCGTCGGGTGCACATCACCCATGAGCTCACCAGCCTGGATACGCTGCATGCTCTCATCGTGCACATGTTCCCTCAGAAGTTGACAGCAGGTATGCTGAAGTCACCCAACACAGCCATCCTGATCAAGGACGAGGCCCGTAATGTCTTCTACGAGCTGGAGGATGTAAGAGACATTCAGGATCGCAGCATCATCAAGATTTACCGCAAAGAACCCATCTATGCTTCTTATCCTGCTGCCGCACACCTGGCCAACGGGGACTTGAGGGTAAGCAGAAGGGAGCTGGGAGGTGAAAAGGCCAGCCTGTTTTCTGCTATTTCACAGAACAAAATTCTTGTCTGATCTCTGGCAAGTTTGACGACTGAACTGTCAATGAAAACCATAATGGGGTGTCTTTTTGGTAAGGTAATAGTGTTTTGTTTTTTTATTTATTGTTATTATTATTTCAGTGGTTACTTTGACAGGCTATTGCAGTGTATTCAGGTTAGTAATTTAACAGGTATTCCTCCTGGAAATGTATTTTCTTATCTTCAAGTAGGCCATCTGTTGCTGTGCAGACACCAGAGAACAGTGTTCCTGTGTGAAATGAGCATATTTTAACATTCAAAGCTATTTCTGCTTCAGTAAAGATCAAGGGAGCCTGAGGGAGATCTTTTTTTAGTTTTTTTGTACAAAACTCTTACAATCTTCATTATTCACAAAATACTAAGAATACAACTCGTGTTAACCATGCAAACAGAAAATGAAAAATGATTTCAGTGCATGTGTGCTTGTTTACATATGCATTTCATACAAGAAACTGACATGGAATAAGAGGGGAAGGGATGTGTGTACACCACAAAAACATCAATGAGTAGCCACATAGGCCTAAAGACCACCTGGCAACCAGTTGGCAATGGTTGATTGGGAAAAATAAGTATTCCTTGACTGGTTGTAGTTGTTCACAGTCACTGTGAAATCTATTGCTAAAGCCCCAATCTTGCAGGCTGGAGGTAGTTTCTATTGCACTTTTTCAAGTTTCACTACCCCTCAGTGGTTAGTTAGTGTTTGCTAGGCAATTCTTGGTACATTCACCTCTTTTTGCGGCCGACTCCATCCATTGAAAATCAGCAACCACTTGTCAACTGGTCAGGGAATATACATTTTTCTCCAGCGACCAGAGGTTGCCAAAGGGTCATTTACTGGTCTCTCAACCTGTGTGACTGAGGCCTAAATCCTCACACCTTATTTGATACTAGAAAAACAAGTATGTAATGCATTTCTTTTTAGCTGGTGGAAAAGCCAGCAATTCTAAAGAATAAAGTCCATATAGTTTTTATGTACCCCAGTCAGCCACATCTGTGGAGTTGGTGCTTCCATGAAAAGGGTTTGGTTTTGGTTTAGTTTTAATGCCATGGTTTTTCAGTGTATATAAATGAATTTATCCCTGGCCACAGAGGCTAAACATCACGGATTGCGCTGTCTTGGTCTAATATATTCTCTGCACTTAACTGTTAACTAAGATGCTGAGAATGAATGAAAACGGGAATTACTTAAGTTATAAAAGTAGATATGCGACTAGGAAAAGTAGACTATTTGACATTTGAAAGGTTCAGAAATTAGAAAAATCACAACAGGAGTAAATTAGCAGCATGAGAACACAGCCAGAGGTGAAGTGAAAAATAGCACTGGGGCATGTTTAACAATAATATACTAGACAAAAGGCAGGGAAAAAGAAGAGCTCAGTAAAGAAAAGCTAAGAGCTTTTCAGGTTGACTTGAGCTTTTTCATCATGTTATCATCCTGCTGTAGAAAAATATATGTATTTGAGACTACATGGTCATGTGTCGCCTCGCAGATTCTTTCCATTTTCAGTAGACACAATCAATTGTATTTCCTTTTATCATTAGTCTAATAAACAAAATCACAGGCAGCATCTCTGATCTCTTCCATTGGACCAATAATTTGTCTTGTTGTTTAACAAATTTATCATCATATTTTGGCATTTGCAGATCCTGACAGCTTGTCTGGTGTCAGCCAGATTCAAGTCATAGTCATAGTCATTATAAGCATGGGAATCACAGCACACTCATCTGTTGGTCTCCATGGTAACTCTCATCCCTCTTTGTTCATTTCAGAGGGAAATGGTCTACTCTTCCCGTGACTCCTCCCCAACGCGCCGCCTAAATACCCTTCCTTCCTCCACTGCCTCAACATCATCTGGGTCTCCTTCCCGCTCACGCCTCTCTTACAGCGGGGGCCGCGCTCCATCCTTCGGTGGATCCCATCCCCAGCATGACCAGCCCCGACACCCCCACCATCCCTCAGCCGGCCATGGTGCCAACGCAGGTCTGTCCCCTTCACCTAGTGCCATCCTGGAGCGCCGCGATGTCAAGCCTGATGAAGAAGTTTCTGCTAAAAACATGGCACTGATGAAAAATGAGGGGCTATATGCCGATCCCTACAGCTTAATGCACGAAGGCCGCCTCAGCATTGCCTCCACCCAGTCATTAGCTGCGATCGGAGACCCCTTTAGCTTCCCTGTTTCCACTGGCCTGTACCGGCGTGGCTCTGTGCGCTCCCTCAGCACCTACTCAGCTGCCGCTCTTCAGGGAGACCTGGAAGACTCGCTCTACAAGCCTGGGGGTTCACTGTACTCAGACACATACTCTTCAGCCACTCTGGGCATGGGATTTCGCATGCCACCGTCATCCCCACAGAAAATCCCTGACATGCAGCTGAGGGAGAGGGACTCTTATTCCAGCACACCCAGAGCCTCACCTGTCAGACAGAGTTTCCGCAAAGACTCTGCTTCTTCCTCTGTGTTTGTGGAGAGCCCAAAGTCCAGGCCCAGCTCCAGTTCTGATCCTCTGTGTCTAACAGCTGGACCTGGAGAGGGCAGCCGTGCCACATCTGGTTTTGGGTCTTCATTATCTGGGCAAGATTCTGACAGTAGCAGGTCAGTAAGAAACTATGTGACTGTTTTTCTGTGTTTATTCATGTATTTTGTTGTATTTTCCGATGCACTGTGCATCATGGAAAAAACAAACAAATGAACAAAAAAACAACATTATGCATTTTCTCTGCCTGATAATCAGATTTTTAAAATATTATGAATTCACGTTTAACAATTTCCTATTCAAATTTGCATATTTCACACCTCTAAGAACAAATATTTTTCTGTTTGCACCAAATCCAAGTGTTTTTTCAGCTCTTCATTTGTGTTGAGTTCGGTGTTTTGTTTCACAGATGTGCTGTTTGTTATTTTCGCAGGGATCATCGCCTGGAGCGTATGGAGGCCATGGAGAAGCAGATAGCCAGTCTGACTGGTCTCGTCCAGAGTGTGCTGACCAGAGCACCAGACAGTGACAGCACGTAAGACACTCCATTACAGCCCATTAACCCTCTGAAAGTCACAGATACAGCATTAGTTTAGACACATAAACAGGATGATCGACAGGATTATTATCTATTATGAGAGCCATTATAAGCTCCATAGCTGTGAAGTGGTGCATTACCTTGTGTGAGCACAGCACAAATTCAGAGCACTAAACATTAGCCACAGGGCACAATGCTGATCAGTGCACTGATAAATACAGATATCTACTAGAGTCTTTCAGTAGGTTTTGATTCCTTACACTGACCATTGTTATCAGGGCACTTTATCCTCACATATGCAGTAGACTTCATTAACAAGGTCACAACTTGTTAATGTAATCAGTCTGATAGTATCCAGTAGTGGTGCTTCTAGTGTTAGCACTGTAATTGCCTTGCCCTGTGGCCGTTGATCCTCAGATGTGGCCTGCTGCGTCTCTGCATGATGGCGGGCTGCCCTCCAGACCAAGGGACGGAGTTTTCACGGCCATTACCTTTCTCTTCCAGCGAGAAGACTGAAACCAACAGTGATGGCTCCGCCACTGGAAGTGAGTAAAGCAATGTAATTGTTACCTGTGTACCCAACCGTTACTAACACTTCCTTTCCTGTGCTGTTTAGAATACTTTTATGGCTTGATTTCCCTGCTCCCTGTGCACGTACCCGAATGTACACAAACTAACAATGACTAGCAACACTAGTCTTCCTGGTTTAAGACTAATATATGCCAAGTTGGTAACTTTCTTACAAGAGGGTGAATAAGAGGTCAAGTTTAGAAATGTATTGGTAATTGTTTGTTTGGAACTTTTACTTCTACTCCAGCAGTGTTCAAACAATGTGTTAGCTGTCAAACTGCATGTAAATATGTAGTTATACAGTCTGACCCTGGAACTTAAACGTGTTTATCTACATATACAGTAATGGAGTGTACAATCCCAAGCAGAATTCAAAGAATTTTATTTCATTTTAGCTCTAGTGGGAATGTCTGTTGACATATTAATGGGCCAAATATAGTGCATAATAACACTGAGTCAGATTAAATACCTTTGATAAATTAGTGGTTTGAAAGGTTGTATGTTAATACTTCTGTGTATCATAAATAGCAATCCTACATTGGCTGTGCATTTTTTATTATAAGCATTGCAAATCTAACAGCAGATTTAGCTTATGAAGTCATAATAACTCACATGGACAGTTATTCTTCTAGCTGTCCAAACTAACTGCGTTACACAGGAAAACTTGCCAGGGTTTATTTCAATTGAACCAAATGAGTTCAGTGTTAAAGCCCCTTTGGATGTTCTCTGAGAAATTATATTTCCACCTCATTCATAGCTCTTTTTTCTGTTTCTCTTTCACTGTCTTTGCTTCTCTGTAGCTTTTTAAGTAGAAGAGTTTACTTTAAAATGTCTAATATATCATTTGATAATCAAAATTAAGCATCAAGTCAAGCATCAAATCGGGTTAATAGAATTGTTAAAGCTCAGTCAGATGAGAAAATTAGTCTTTGATTCTTTTGAGATTGTAAAGCAAAGGTTTTTTTGGCATCGGTAAGTACAAATACAGGAAACCAGAGGCGAAATGCTAGCATGGGTCTGTCAGAGATTGAAAAATATACCTGGTGACAACTCATGAAATGTGTTAAATAAACTGAGATGCAAAATTGTAAACATAACCTCCAGAAAGAGAAAATAAGACAGCTTTGAAGTCTCTGGAAGGTTTATTCCTTCACTTGTGACTGTCTCTGCTGGCGGCATGTGAATTCAATTTTATGTTCAAAGGTATTCAAAATATTAGATATTCTCTATAAGAAACAAATATTTAATCATAGAATTTGTTAAATACTGACAGGAATTTTTCAGCTTTTGTAGCCCTATAGGTATACTGGATGCATCCCTTTGATAGTGTACAGTCATCCCTGTCTCTCCATAATTTTATAACCCTGTTGTCTTTGAAGCTTCCTCATGCATTGGATGACTGCCAGAAGACTTAAGCCATCACCACAGCCACTGTCTCTGCTGTAGTCCATAAAATGTTCTCCGGGATCACCATTCTGTAAATCTAAACTTTCCTCTCCCTCTTTGTCTCTCTGCTACTCATTAATTTCTTGGTAACTGGCTCACTCTTTCTATATTCCAGCCGGACGTCAGAAGAAGAAAGGTAGTTTCCATCTCCTACTCTCTCGCCCTTTTATTCCTTTCAGACATTTCCTATTGCTCCCCGACCTCTGTATGGGTGTGTGGTGTTCCTGGGTTAGCTGGCAGTGTATATTCTCCTATTTATCTCCTGGTTGGTTTCCCAGAAAGCGGAATCCCCTTGTTCTGTCTCTGTCTCTACTTTTTAAATTTCTGCTTGGTTATTCCTTTGCGAATTTCAGAGGTTTGCTTTGTCACACAGTGGTAAACTCTTTTGTGAGGGTGTGTGAATATGTGTGGTAGAATATCTGGTGGGTCAATCTCCATACTCACAAAGGCCTATGTTCAGATAAGAGCATGGTTATCCCCGTGTGTCACTGCTGAATAGACTAATTGCACTTCTCTGTGGGTTACTAATAGCATGAGTTCATATTTCTCCCAGTGGGCAATTAGAGTTTTATGAATATGGGACTTTTTTGTATTCACACACTATATCCTCTGTGTGTGTGCTCAGATTTTCTGTATATGTCATTTCTTTGGGCCTTTATGGCAAGTGTGTATTTGTGTTATTGTTTTACTGTGTCATGCTGGCTGGCTGCCGGAGCATAACCCAACAAACAAACCGCTTTGTTTCCCAACGACCTCCCGGTGACCCCCGTTTCCTGCTCTGTGATTGGCAGCAAATACACCGTCGGCACCTCTAGCTCTGATGCCACCGCCACCTTCTAACTCAATCCAGGTGAACAGCGTTGGTCGCTTGCAGATGCAGCTCCATCTTCACGGTCTGCAGCAAAACGCCAGCGACCTGCGCAAACAGCTCAACCAGCTACGCAAGATCCAGGTATTTAATATCCATGATGAAAAGTTATTCATCGGTTTGTCCTTTCAGATTATAAAACTGGTTATTGTCTAGCTCTACAAACAGTTTTTGTTTTTCTAAATATACCTTTGATATTCTAGTTTACATTTAATGGTTCCTGCAAATGGTGTTTGTGAACCCAGCTCTGTGTGGTTGTGTACTGAATGTAAGGACTACATAAAAATTTATCTGGACACATCTATTTCTTCTCCCTATAGAGGAAAATAATTTTTCTTTTATCTTTTTGTTAGTGATATTGTTGTTATTGCACAACATAAAAACAAATACATATCAATATGTAATAAATGCAGAATAAAAAGAAAAACAGAGATCTGATGTTAAGGCAGTTAATGCAGTATTTGTAAATGTAAAGTCATTGTGACGGTGGTGTAACTCATCAAAACAAATGGGAAAAGGTGAACAATTATTAACAAATGAGTATTCCAAAGGTTTCTACCTCTACCCTAATAACATGCAAATGGTTATTTGTATTTGTATGTGTTGCTCAAGGCTTTACAAATGTACGTTCTAAAAAATCAGCAGCAGCATGCCTTGCCTGAAACACTTTACTGATGACTCTGCATACTACACAGTCTTGTGAACAGTTGTTATTAACAAGTTTCTACTGAAGAAGTAGTCCTTAGGAAGAGTGTTGACAGCATGCTCAGTAGATGATTTAGAGAAACCAGGACACTGTTTCTGGGTTGAGATATACCCATTTTTTACTGAAGCGAACTGGCATTATCTTGATCAGCGTGAATGATGTGCTAGTAGCAGTTGTTTGGACGTCCTTTTCTATTTCACTTCTAAGACCTGTCGAGATAGATGCAGAATTAGGCAGAGGAACAAGGAAGAGTAAGCCAAAATGTGGAAGTTAAGTCCTTACTGTATGCGTTTCATTTATCTGCGCTTGAAGTGGTGCCATGGTTACTGCAGGAGGAATTAGAAAGAGATGAGATAAATGCTCTCACTTTCAGAGGAGTGGAGTTTCTTGCAGGAAAATGGATGAAAAATTGAGTAATGGAAGTGAGAGATGATAGGCATGTAGTGCTTTTATTTGTTCCGTAAGAGCAGTTGCAAGGCTGTCTTCAACTAGCGAAACAGTGAGATGGCGAGCCAAACACCAATGGTTGTGATGCACCAAAGAGAGAACAGTTTGCTGTTTGCGTGTCAGTGTGCCCGAGTGTGACCTCTGCACCTGGGCCTATATTGCTGCCCGTGCCGATTGCCAACAGCTTCAATTTTACATGTGGCTCATGAATTATGCAAGAGGGTAAAGGAGAGACAGGCAACTGAGCAAGACAGAGGCAGCAGAGCATGCTATTTCTCTAGATGCATTAAACATTTTTCTTTAATGTGTTACTGTACTTCTTGCTTTTGGCCTCATGCATCTACATCTCTGCTGCTGGCAGTATATCGGGGAATACTGGGTAATTATAAGTGTTAGTGATATTGTTGTCTTGCTTCACTTCCTGGAACAAAAGCATAATCAATTATTCATTTTTCTTGCTTACTAGGTGATTTCATCTTGGGGAGTTGTGTTACATGCATAGCCCTGTAGAATATTCCTTTTATAACACTGAAAGCAAGCGGAGTTCATGCTTGGTGCATCTGTTATGGGCATCTTTCATTTTCCTCAGGGTATCTCAGCCCTCTGTGTTTATAAAAATATTGTATGCACATGCTAATGCAAATACAGACAGCAGAAAGTGAAGTACTGGCTGTGTGGTTTCAAGAACATATTGTTCATTAGATCATAAAGGCTAAAACTCACTAATATTGACTGGGAAATGAATATACGTTGAAGGACAGAGTTAAGTGTTCTTCTCATGTGACTAAGCATGGAAGGTCATGGAGTAAAGAGGCCACAAAACCTGACCTCTCATGGACAAGGCAGAATAAAGACAGGACAAAGACATTATTTTGCGATAAATGAAATGGCAGCTTTCATAATGCTAGCAAGCAGTGCTCCAAAGACCAAGAAGGCTAACATAACCACAGCTAATTTCCAAATATTTGCTGAGTGTATGTGTATTTCCGTAAAGTTGTTTTTCAATGTGTGGCTTGTTTTTGTGCAGCTAGAGAACCAGGATTCAGTGCGAACGCTGCTGAAGCGGACAGAGGCGGAGTTGAATGTGCGTGTGACTGATGCCCTGAGGAAGCAGGAGGATCCTCTGCAGAGGCAACGCCTCCTGGTGGAGGAAGAAAGACTCAAGTATCTCAACGAGGAGGAGCTCATCATCCAGCAACTCCAGTCAGTTACAATAGAAGATTTGTTTCTTGGCAGTGCATTATATAACAGTTGTTGAGCAGTACACGCTTGATGATAAAAAAAAACAATGAAAATTTTAAAAAAGGGGTTTCCAAACATAGAAGAATCTACGATGCAATCTATGCCATAGGTGAATACTGGCTGACATTTGTGTAGTTTAAGATGTATTTTAACTTGTATTTTATAATTACATCAGACATAGCAAAATTCATGTCTCTTTTACAACACGCTGATAGGATAAAGCTGTCGCCATAATTAAGCCCGGCACAGAGCAAGATGCTTATTAAGATCTGAGATACACGACTGTCCAACAACTAATTAAAGTGACTGCAAAATGAGAGCAAAGAGCTACCTTGAGATTTAATAATCAGATAACCTGCTTCAGCCCTGTATGTGGAAATTTTCACGCTAGTGAAATTTGCTGGATCGCTCTATGAGTCGTGTGAGACTTATTGAATGTCACTCTTTTCTGCACTTGGATTTCAGAATAATTAGTTGAACTGTTATATGATCCCTGCTAATCGATGTCTGGTACTTTGCCTGGCTAGTGGCAGCCAATTATTTTGATTAATTATACACTGAAATTGTACTCGTCATATGTCTTGAGGACCAGACTAGATACTCAAAATTAGCACTTAACAAATTTATATTTGCGTAGTTCACAGTTTCTTAAAGGCATTTTATTATGCAGCCATTTTAAAACTTTCTTACCTCAGATGCTGCAGGAAACTTTCAAAAACTAATCTGTACCTCCTCCAGTTCAGCTTGCCCAAACTGTTGATCTAGTTCCCAGTTGATTGAGAGGCAGTTTATTGGCAAAAGCATTGCTGAAACTTGAATATCAAGATTTTGAGATAAATATTCAGTCGAATCTAAGTGTGGCAGCGGAATCCCTGGTGTTCAGCCTTCTGTCTGTTCCATCTCAGCGACCTGGAGAAGTCAGTGGAGGAGATCCAGAAGGAGTCGTCTGTCAACCACAAGCTGGTGACAGTGCAGGAGCTGGAGGAGAAGGCCACTCTTCTGAGAAAGCTGGGAGAAACACTCACAGAGCTGAAAAGTGAGTCACTCTGGTGGATTTCACTGTACACTGGCACAAAGAGGAAAACACAGCTCTTTATGCTGGCAGACAATTTATAATGCCCTAGTTACTCATCAATGCACTGACTAACTTGTAGTCACGAACAGCCAATCTGTAACACTTAATCACTCTCAGATTACTCATTGTTTCAGTGAACTCAGTGACCGTTTACCTAAATTGAAAAAGGTTATGGTTGCCTACCACAAAACATTTTTGACAAATGTAATAGATATTTTTTGTGGGATCACAGTTGGGTCCCTGTGTTAATCCATTGCTTTCCCCTGAAGATCAATTCCCAGGTCTGCAGAGCAAGATGCGGGTGGTGCTCCGGGTGGAGGTGGAAGCTGTCAAATTCCTGAAAGAAGAACCACACAGACTTGATGCCCTGTTAAAACGATGCAAGACTATAACTGATACCCTTGCTACCATGCGCAAGTATGGCATAGTACAACAGTACCTACTTGGTAGTTTGTGTTTCACTAAAAAAAAACAATGTTAAAGTCTAATAGCTGTCTTTATATTGAGTTAGAGATTTTAATAATCCTTTAAATACTGACAAGGAATTACTTGTCCAATAAATTCTTAAGCTGTTAAATATACTCTGAAAGCTCTGAAATATGTCCAACACTGACTAACGTGTATCCATTTGTAATCAATTGGAGCCCGGTTTTTCCATTTGTACCTCTGCCAAAGACATAATGTTTTCACTCCTATGTGATTACATGTCAGCAGAACATTATGGATTTTCATAAAATGAGGCAGTGAGAGAGGCCTTTGACCAAGAAAATTGATTGGATAATGTTGTTGATCCAGATCAGAAACTTTCATGCTTAAACAGTTTCTGTTTTTTAAGTCAGTCCTTTAAGACATATAAAAGTGATTTAAAACCATCAAGTGTGAAGAAAAGCAGTCTTTAAGTGTGTAGTCAAGCTTCCAGTATTGTTGTACTTAATTGGCATTATTGAATGTCACACTGATGAATGTCCTTTTCAGTCACATGAATAGCAGTTTTAATTTTGCGGTTAGCATAGAGTAGAGGACTTTGAAGGACTTTTTCCTTCAGCATGCCATTGTCTATCTCCTAATCAGCCCTGTGTCCAAAAAGCGCCTCACTCTCAGGCTTAATTAATCTCAGTGATAAAAGAGCTCATCTAATGTTGCTCTTTTCTTTCATCTTTTTGGGTAACAGTAAGTTGGCAAATGCATTCAGTAGCAGAGGAAGTTTTTATCCTTCAGTGTTTAGTGTTTTGGATCTTTTTTTAGCATTTGCCATTCCTTTTCACTTCAAGATCTGTATAATTCACGTTTGTTGTTTGTGTTACATTTACAAATGTTGATTAATTAATTCTTCTGCTGTCTTGCTAGACAAGCAAATGAGGGGGTATGGAAGAAGCAAGAAGACTTCACTAGTTCATCATCCAAGCACAACGAGGACTTGCGAAAGTTTTCAGACTTTGAAATTCCCACCAGCCCACCGCTCGCCATCAGTGACCTTGGGGGAGGCAACAGCTTGTCCAACTGGAGCCCTCACTCCAGCATCAGCCGTGGACATGGCAACCCATCCGGCCTTCACAAGGATAATCATCCTCCTGTTCCCCACAAGGGCAAAGCTCTGGAAGAGCTTGAGCGCCGTGCTGCTGCTGACAAAGCTTTGTCCATGGAGGTCCGACTGGTAGGGATTATTTCTGCTGTTTATTTACATGTTTTTCACCATCTGCTGTAAATACTTTGTGTTGCAAACCAGTAAACTAGTGAGGCATGACCATAGTTTTGTGTTCATACACTGCTCATATCCACCGCTCAACTTCACAGGCAGCAGAACGGGACTGGGAGGAGAAGCGGGCCAGTCTAACCCAGTACAGTGCTCAGGACATCAACCGTTTGTTAGAAGAGACCCAGGCTGAACTAATGAAGGCTATTCCAGATTTGGACTTTGCTGCCAAGCAGATTAAGCCCTCCTCCAACACACCATCAACACCCCAGAGTGGGGCAGCGACCCCAGAGCACCGTTCCAACAAGCCCCAGCACAAGCTTTCTGGGAAAGAGGGAGGATCCAGGCGTGGCTCTGGTGAGATGAGGCTCAGTCTGCATTAGTATGATGGATCACTGTCAAATTAGACAGACAAGAACCAAGGAAAGGAGTTTTGTTTTCCTGGCATCCAATTGAATTTTTTTTTAATGAATCCAATCTTTAATTCTTCAATAAACAAACCCTGTTGTTTAATCATTTTATTAAACTGTATGTTAAAAACATATGGTTGTGCTCAGAAGTTTACATCATAGTAATTTGGGGCTTTTAATTATTTCTTTGAACTGTTCTTTTTCCAGGTTAGATTGATTATAGTATACATCTTTAATAACTCAATAAATTTTTTAAAAAATTATTTGAATTTATTTTGAGCCTCACACAGGGTCAAAATTAAATATAAATACTCAGTTATATACAAACACCCCCACTAATAATACTTGGTTAAATGTCTCGTAGTTAAAAGTTGCACTTCAACTATATGCCATCAACAAGTATGTATAGCATATCATATGGCGTAATTCTGGCTGGATATTTGGCCATCCTTCTTGGTAGAATTGATAGAGTTTATTTAAAATGGGTTTTTTCTTGCCACAGACCTGACTTTAAAGCGTAGTCCACAAATTTTCAATTTTCTTTTTTTTTTTAGTTCAGAGATTTGCGAAGGCCATTCCAGAAGCTTAATGTTAGCCTGTTTTAGCCACTCCAAAACCAGTTTTGATGTGTGTTTGAGATCATTGTCCTGTTGGAACACCCAGTTGTCTCTAGCTGTGGATTTGTGCAATGTGCTGGTACCACTGGAAGCAAAACAGCTCCAGAGCATGATGCTACCACCACCGTGCTTTACAAGTTAGTAGAGAGATCACATTTTCTAAAAGCCTCACCTTTTTTCCTCCTTAGATAAGCTAAAAAGCATTTGTTGGGATGATATTGTTTTAAAAATTCAGTGTTAATAATGTAATAATTCTTTCTAATTCTGTCCTTCTGGTATGCCCATCAGTCCGTGCACATAAAATAGGGTAACTGTGTGTCTGCCCCTTTTTATGTGGGGAATGGGGTTAGACAGGGGAGTATTTTGTCTCCTCTTTTGTTTAATGTTCATATGGATGATTTGTCAAAGCAGTTAGATGACTGTGTAACAGGTTGTGTAGTTGGCAATACCATAGTTAACCATTTGATGTATGCAGATGATTTAGTAATCTTCTCCCCATATAGTGCTGGCCTCAACAATTATTGAGGGCCTGCTGTCAATATGGTCTAGAGTTTGATATTCATTATAATGCCGAGAAGAGTAATATTTTGATTGCCAGAAGTAAGGAGGACCAGGATTTAGTTATTCCTGAATTCTCTCTGTCAGGCTCCATTCTTAAAGTGTGTACTACAGTTAAATATTTAGGTCACTACATATCTGATTATTTGTCTGATGATATGGATATTTTTAGACCATGCCGCTTAATGTATGCACAAGCTAATGTGCTGAGCCGTAAGTTTGGTATGTGCACTGTTCCAGTGAAGGTTGGACTCTTCAAAGCTTTCTGCACTCCATTGTACACTGCTCATCTGTGGAAGAGCTACAGCGAAAGCAGTATGCAGAAACTCACTGTAGCATATAATGATGGAATGAGGTTGATGCTCAAGTTGCCAAGGTGGAGCAGTGCAAGCCAAATGTTTGTTAGTGTTGGAGTACCTACCTGTCATGTTATATTTCGCACTCTAATGCAGAGTTGTATGTGTAGGGTAAAGGACTCCAGAAACAGTATAATTACATCTCTGACTGACCCTGGACTAAGTTCAGCTAGGTCTTATTCAAAGTTACGACGACGTGGAGACTCCAGCAACACTTAAAAGTAATGAGAAACAACTTTATTAAGTGACCAACGCGTTTCGGCTTGTGGCCTTCATCAGAGTCATGAAGGCCACAAGCCGAAACGTGTTGGTCACTTAATAAAGTTGTTTCTCATTACTTTTAAGTGTTGCTGGAGTCTCCACGTCGTCAGATCCTTATCTTCTCCATGCACCTTGGAAGTAGGTGAAGCTGTGCCAGAAATATTTGTTGCTATCTTTATTCAAAGTTATGGAACCACTGGCGTACTCACCTCTATGTAAATGTGTGACAATGTGGAATCTGTCTTGAACTTTCTTTTTTTAAAATTTATTCTGTATGTATTTATTTATTTTATTTGCTATGGAGCCATGTGTGTCTTTAATAAAGTGAAACTAAACTAATGACATGTTACTTTCTTTTCAGATGAGCTGACAGTACCTCGGTATCGCACAGAGAAACCCTCCAAGTCCCCTCCACCTCCACCACCTAGACGCAGTTTCCCCTCATCTCCAGGAGTGACCACTCGTAGTGGGGAGCCACTAATTCCTGGAAAAAGCATAAAGGTAACTGGAAAAAATAGTGCATTGAACAATTCCAGTGTTTTAATCCTCAAATCTACAAGTCATCATATTAAGATTCCCCTATAGATATATTTCAGACAAAATTGCAAGCTTCTGACACCAGCTTTGGATAAGCTCTTAGCCTTTTTTGTTCATGTGGTTCTAGAAGTCTGAATCTGAAGAGACAGAGGGACAGAAACCTCACATAAAACTGAGGAGGACCGTGTCTGAAAACCCTCGTCCTTCATCGACACCTCCCACACTGGCTTCTGAAGACAAAGAGGATAGAGAGGAGGAGAAAATTGCTGCCGAATTGGAGGTAAAGAAAACATAAGGTTAATAATATCCCCAATAATCTGTTGTTCATTGAAAAAAAAAAAAAGGCATGATTTTAGTATTCATGTTACATCCACAATTTGGAACAAGTCTTTGTGTGCACACAGACAGACAATGTCTGTTCAGATATGCTCAACCTCATTACCACATGTTCAAGCAGCAGGTGCCATATGTCCCCAGCCCCTGGCACCGTGAGAGCCCAAAGATCACATACTGCTCACTCACACACATCATCACCCAGGGCTTACAGATCACAGCCAGACAGATGGATCCCGATAGCTGTTTGGACTGTGTTTGAGATGACCTGCTGAAACTGAATAGAGTAAAGACTCAACAGTAATTGAGTTTGATCATTCAGCTGCTGCTGTGTTTGTATTTTGCAGATAATGATGGTTTTTAACGTTCTTTTTTCCTCCTCAGCTATTTGAGAGAGTCCCGCTCAGGCTCTCTATGTCAGCTCCCCTTTCCCTGCTAGTTAGCCCACGCAGTATGAAAAGTGTACCCCCATCCAGACTGGACCTATGGCCCCCTGAGGCCTCAGGCAGTGAGGTAACCTTTTGGCTTACCCTGAGCGATCTACCTACTAAGTTTCTATCTCTGTTCTTCTAAGCCTGCTACCACACACAAGAGTTATTAACTACAACACCAGTTCCAAAAAACTTGGGACACTATATAAAATATAAATGAAAACTGAAATTTTAATGTAAAAAAATTATTTGGAATTTGATGGCAGCAACATGTCTCAAAAGTAGGGCCATGGCTACATTTGTTATATATCTGGGAACTGAGTAGACCAGTTGCTGGAATGTTGTTTTATTGTTGTCTGATATAGGATTCTAGCTACTCAAAAAGTCATGGGTCTTCTTTGTGGTATTTTCATTTGTGGTATGTGCCAAATATTTTCAATTTGTGAAATGTCTGAACTGCAAGCAGCCCAGTTCAGCACACAGACACTATGAGCCTTACTGTTGAAATAGATGCAGTATCAAAGTAAGAGTGTGTGAACATTAGGTTAAAAGCACTTAGGCTTAGAAAAAAAAGCACTTGTATGTGTGTGGAAAAGAGCCATGTAGTAAGAAAATGCTTTGAGTGCTCAAATTGAGTAGAGCACAATAAGAGTATTAGTACATTAATATCAGTATTAACCTTTCCAGATGTGCAAGCTGCTGATTCCATGGCAATAATGCACCACCATACCATCAGAGATGCAGGCTTTTGAACGAAACTCTGATAACAAGCCAGGTGATTCCTCTTTTCTTTAGTCCAGAGGATCCAGCAGCCATGTTTTCCAAATCCAATTTTGGATTTTGATTTGTTTGACCACAGAACAGTTTTCCCCTTTGCCTCAGTCCATTTTAAATTAGCTTAGGCCGAAAGATAGTGGCATTTTCTTTTGGATCATGTTCACATTCGGCTTCTTCTTTGCATCATAGAGCTTCAACTTGCATTGGAATACAGTTTGCTGTGGATAGCACAGCGAACTGTGTTCACAGAGAATGCCACCTGAGGGCATCCAATATTGATTTTTGGCCTTGTGCACAGAGATTTATCCAGGTTCTCTAAATCCTCTGATGATATACTGTAAAGGGTGAGCTATTTAAAGACTTTCATTTTATTTTCAGGGACATTATTCTGAAAATGTTCCACATTTTGTAGATCCAGTTTTATGCAGATTGGTAAACCTCTGCTCACCTTTGTTTCTGAGAAGGTCTGCCTCTCTAAGATGCTTTATATACCCAAACATGTTACTGGCATTTTGCCAGTGAACTTAATTAGCTGTAAAATGTTCCCTTTTTTATACCACTTACTTCCAGCCTTTTGTTGCACCTTTTTATTTCTTAAAATGGTACATTTTCTCAGTTTAAATAATTTTGAATAAAATACGTTGTTTCTATCATTTGCAAATCATTGCTTTCTGGTTTTATTTCCATTTTACACAGCATCCACACTTTTTTGGAACTGGGGTTATAAGTTGTCTTTTATCTAGTGTTTCTGGGCAGGAATTATACAGAGGTTTCTGCTGGAAATGCAGTCTGCTGATAATGCACTGTAAATCCAAAGCAATAACTGAAAGAGTCAGGTTCGTCTGACAGTGAGTAATTTGATTCAGTTTGAGTACACCTTCCATATATACCTATTACACAACTTTTTACATATATTTATGAAAGTCGTCAGTCCTTAACAGGTATTCTGCACTTATTCTTTATATTGTGTTTTCTGTGTGAGAGAGCCAGTATTTAAAGAATAGACACTGAGCATCCTGGCAGCATTTTCTACAAAGGTATTAGATACAATGTGACAATATTTCTTTCATGCTTTCTGATGTGCTTGGGTATTTTTAATGCCATGGTTTGTAATCTCACTTGAAGTTTGTGCTTGGAGTGTGCCACAGCTCAGTGTGTTTAAATTTAAACCTCAAGTGCTTTCTTCATTTATAGGCAGGGCACTTGTCTCCTGTCCCCCACATCGTGTTGACAGAGTGCTGTCCTGCTTCGCTCACAAACTCAGAGGATCCTGTCAGAGATTTAGGGAATGACCTTGTGGAGGAGACTCAAGCACGAGATTGGACTGGTCATCATTCAGTCTGCAAGACTATAATTTCAAGGGGAAAGCATTCAGGGGGATTTGAAAGTCCTCCTTACCGAGAACAGTTTTCGGATATCGAATTGAAACAGGAAGTTGCCCTACTGGTGACAGATCTGGACATGAGAGTGGTGTCTCCTCTTGAGGCCCAAGAGCTCAGTGAGACTAAAGGAGATGTTCTTCACACTCTAATCATCTCACCGCAGACTAAAGAACTGTCTGAAACTCAGCTGAGTCACCGGCCTCTACTAGTGCTCTTCGAGGTAGAAAAAACTGTCAAAGAGGCCTATGAACTGCTGTATTCCCTTTTGGGGTCATTCAAATTCAAATTCTCCCATGCCCCAGGCCAGCAGATGTCTCTAGCTGAGGCTCTGAGGAGAGGCATAGAGACAGGGGCTAGTGTGCTGACATTTCACCACAAACCTGAAATTAAGTTAATACCTGAGATACAGCTGAGCTCAGTAAGCAGTACTCTTAACTCTAATGGGTCAACTAGCTCTGCGGACACTCAGAGGAGAATGACAGAAGATGTCCGACGCACCACCTACAAGAGGCTGGACAGCTTGGAGGAGACTATTCGAGAGCTGGAAAACACACTGATAGAGATCAGTGGTCATGCTTCTAGAGAGCAGCTGTACAGTCAGACAATCATCAAAAGTACCCCTGTACCGTTGACTGGCAGTCCAACTTCTGAGGTGAAGAAGCCACCACTCCCACCCAAGCCGTCCACCTCGAGTCCATCGTCAATCCAGGTTTATTGCTTACACCTCCTGTGTCCATTCCTGCTCTGAAGCAGCATCCTGTTTTTTCTTTACTTCTTCTCTGTGGATGGCTGTTGGAAATTCACTTTCCAGCTTCTGATGTCTGCTCCCTGATTAAATCGGCATGCGACTGTATTTGAAATCGAAACTGTGCAGAGGGGACAGACAGCAGACTTCCTACCTACTTGTCTGTTCTGTGATTAGTGCTGGGGCTGCTCTCCTGCTGAGCTCAGAGTTGTTAATTGTTTTTTATTGATCTGTCCTGGTATCTTCTATCTGTCTGTGAGTCTAGCTAATTTTGCCTTTTGTTACACTAAGAAGCAATAAAAAATAAATGCATTTTCCTCTTCTCCTTTTCTTTTCTTTTCTTTTCTTACTAGTTAGTGCAATCTAATTAATTTAATTCCTTATCTTAGTTCTGAAATCCAACTCTCTTTTCCTCACTAATTGTTTTAAGCACAAAGCAATACAACTGCAGTTATGCTTTATTAAAAGGTAGCACAAGGACATATTTGCATATTTTGCACATATTTGTATCCTCCATTATCCAGCATCATTTTGTTGTACATTATGGTCTTTTTGCAGCAGCTGTTTTGATGTGTCATTGCAAGGTAAACAGAGACATTATTAATGAGATCAAGAAGCTGTTCCATGTAGATGGGCCAGGTCCTGGTATTGTTCATGTTGGCCTACTTAAATGGCTGATATTCCCTGCTGTGACAAGTCAGAATGGCTTTTATAAAAAGGGCCTGTTGCACACATTACGGTGGCTAAGCTTAAACGGAGCCTAATATTTCTGTTCTGTGAATGTTCACTTTAAAAGACCAAACACAGTAGAAGTTCCCCATATGAACATCTCAAGCGCAATAAACAGGACGAGGCTCATAACCTTTTTAATAAGTTGAATTTAATTGCATGGTGATGCTCATTGCTGCCCTTTAAAAAAAAGAAGAAGCAGAAGAAGAAAAATCATTTCAATGCAAGGAATTAAGAGTAGCACATTAACAGCAACTTCTGCCCTAAACGGATGAGAGAAATCCTTTCTCGGGGAGCTATTCAGACATGTGTCACAGATAAAAGAGCCACTGACAAATGCAGATGCATGACTTATTCAGCACTTCTCGTGACATTGTTTCGATTAAGTGCGTATTCATTCATGCACATAAACTCACAATCCATGTAAACAGCTGACCCAAAATGTTTAATCATAAGGACTTAAATTTATGGACATAAACACAGTCATTGAAACTGTTTAACTACTTTCAGTTAACGAGATAAAACTACAAAGACAAAATTCAATCTAATAAGTTTAAAAAACAAAAGATTTCTTACCAAAGCCTAGGATCACTTCCAATATACTTCATATTAATATGTACTGACCATGTGCTGAACTCTATTACCAGATGTTGTCAGTGGCCTGGCTTTAGCTCACCTCCAGCTGACCGCTACACAACAAAAGATTAGTAATTATCAAAAGCACTCCTGTGTCACCTGCCACTTCTCTGAGAGGTCTTGACAGCTTGTGTAGCACTCCCTGTTGCTCTGATTGTAGCCTACCACTCAGGGCAGGGCTGTAATACTTGACAGTCACACTGTCATGGTGAGTTTTAGCCCTCTGATGTAGAGCCAGAAAGCATTCCCATGGGCACGGCTGAGGATTACAGAGTCTTCACACATTATTTCATCACTCCAACTTCAACCACGTTCAACATTTCAGCATGACCCTTCTTCCAACTCTTGTCCAACATTTGCTGGCACACTTACCAAATTCGCACTGACAAGAAATCTACTTTCAGAACCCATTAGAGTTTAGTTTTTAATTAGCACATCAAACAGCAAGTTTACTTGCAAATTTCATGATCTAATTTTAAAATTCTGCTTCTCGTTAAAAAAAAAGGATGGGCGCAGAAAGAAGGTAGTTACAAGCCTTTCTTCTCTGAATTAATGTAGTAGGGGAATCTGACTATTTGGTAGTAGGGTTAATCTTTTGTTAGTTTTTCTTTCAGCTAATGTCTCTGTGGGCAGATGAGGCACAGTTGGATGGAAATTTGACTGGATGTGTATTTGTTTTTCTGTGTATTAGAGAGAGTCAATAGAGTAACTCAGCAGGAAAGATCATTAAGCACACTGCCTCGTGGATCCTGTGGTGAGGCTAAGCTACGCAACGTCAGTTTTGATGCTGCATTTCTGTATTCTGGTCTTTGTCATCGTCTGCTGATAGATAGTGAAACTGTGAAGTGGATAGTTCCATTTTATACCAGCTATAAGCTCAGGTCTTAAAAACCTTATTAGTCTCAAGAGAAAGACTTGATAAAGGCTGGACTCAAACTCTGTAGCAAGTAGATGTGTGTCTGAGGCTTAAATTGAAGACACTGTAGAGGGGAAATGAAATGTACAGACATCTGCCGTGTGACAAAGTGTTATTAATGGTTCTCCTCTGCTCTCTTCTTCTCTTGTTTATTCTTTTCTTAGGGAGGAACTAATTCCAGTGGTGGGAAGTTTCTCCATTCCTCAGCTGCCTCCAAACTGAAGCACCTGCAACAAAACAGCACAGAAAAGACTAAAAGTGGCAAAAGAGAGGACTTCATGAAGGCCCATGGCCAGCAACAGGTACAGTTTGCCTTTAAATTTTGCACTGTTGAGGCCAAAACACACTTGATCTGGCGACGTCTGTGCATGATCCCTATGATGGACAAGTGGCATATTAGGAGTAACCATCCGAAGCACTTAATGAAGGCTTGTACAAAATGGAGATATAAAAAAAAATATGATAATTACAGTAATGATCATTATCAAACGATGCTGCCTTTCCACCCACAGAGTCACTACAGTTGAAATTGCCAGAGAGAGGCACACTCAAAAAAAATTTTCTTCACCTTCATAAACATTAAGCTATCATTTTGAGTAAAATGCAACTGAAATGTATAAAATCTAATATTTATTTACTGAAGTATTTAATTAGGGAAAAAATGCTGTATATACTGAATGTATACCAATAAAGTAAATTTAATTTGACCAGATTGTGTTAAATTTACTGTTTTACATTATACTTATGCAGTCAAATCGCTTAACATCAGCATTTTGGGCATAAATATTTTTTTGAGTGCAAAAATCTGGGCCTACCAAAAATCAAGATAGACAGGACAGTGTTGATTTTGTTCTGTGTTTAAGCAAATTTAATTACTTTGTTCCTCAAATAGAGACGCATCTTGCCTTGATGTTTACACCACCTCCCCAACAACTTCAGCAAGCCTTCGTTCAGAGTTATTTTCTTGAAAGCAAGTGTGTGTGCATCCATTCATGTAATCCACTCTGCACCAGATCAAGATTAAATAGGCCTTAACTATCACTCTTCACTGCCACTCAGTCCCTTCTGTGCCCCACAGAACCACTGGAACCTTTCAGCATGATGCATTCCTCGCCCTCTGTGTATTACAGTCTGTGTAACATTCAAGATACAAACTTAACAGACAGCAGAAGTGATGAATTGAATTCAAAACCAATTTTGCTAACAATCATAAACTTTTTAATGGCACATTATTGTGGCAGGCTCATCGTCACGGGAATGTTGAAATGGATCAAAGGATTTTCTGCAGGCACTGTCCCACAGAGAGATGCATGTCACACAGGTTAAAGTGATGAAGGATTAGCACTTTAATTACCTAAGCAGTGTTTCATGTCTGAAAGTTTTAAGTGGCTTCTAATGATATAATTTAAACCTATTAAAATGTTTTCATGTATTAGCATTATAGACGTGCTTGCATCTTTAACAGGTCTTCACTTCTGGGGGTTTTTCTGAAGTCTGACAGAAAATTGGGTATGAAGAAACTCTTAAAAGTGCTCGAGTTTAATTTATAAAACTTCATAAAGTAACACGTATTTGTTGTTATCCATTTGCCTGACAGCTAGCTTTTCATTCTTTTTTTCAGTTTCTAATACGCTGGCATTTTAGAGGTTTAAAGTAAGGCAAAAGACTGGACATAAGGATGCTAGATGGCCTCTAGAGGCAAGGAAATTGAACTGTTGAAGCATGTCGGTCAAGTAAAGCCAAGAGAAGATTTTTACAGCATGCCGGTGCACGGGAGGGGAAAAAGGCTTAATGTCAATGTAATTTGAAAAATAACCGAAGCAGTGAAGTGCACCTAAACCTTCATAACCCACAGAATTTGACAGAGCATTCAGACACAAATTCAGTCTTAAAGATTGAAAAATGAATGCGTTAGGCAGACAGCCAGAGACTTGAGACATGGGGGGCTTTGGTTGCCTCATACTGAGAGAAGATTGAGAAGAATCTCTGCAGAGCCATGTAATAATCACCCCTTGAGTCACTGGCAATCACTGATTATTCAGTATGAAGAGGGCAGTTCTCGTTCCACCATAAAGTCTTTCAGGTTTCCTCTTCTTTATGTCTTTTTCTTCCCCTTTCCGCTTTCTCTACTCTGCAATTTATGCATGCTGGCCCTTTCTCCTTTTCACTCTTCCTCTGTCAGTCTCGCTCATTCCCTGAGATTTGGAAGCTGAGTGGATGCCTACACTTGTGTAATGAAAGCAAAATTAATCCCATTATTTCAGTATGACACTCACACGCAGCACAGTCTCTTTGTCCACAAACTTCAAAACAGTCATTGTGAAAAGATGCTGTACGAGTGAAAGCGCTATCCTCTGAGGGACGGTGGACACTCAAAGCTAATTGTCGGCGTGGGAAGTTGGTGCCAAGCAGTTAAGAGTAGCAGCATACCACAACTGTGTGATGAATAACAAAGAGAAACAAATAACCAGCTGGTTTAGTCTAGGAGAATAAAGAGTCAGCTGTGGTAAACTCTACAATAGCCAATAACTGTATTTTGTATTATTTTTAAGTATGAGGGACTCGATCAACTAGTCCCTTTATACACTTCCAGGTATTGTATAAAGAAAAGGAAAAAAACATTTAATAGATGCAAAAGTGCACTTGATATAATAATTGGCCACTTTATTCAATTGATATTAAGATAATCATAGGCCTCCATTTTTAAAAATGCTGACATGTTTTGTTAGCTGCTTTAATGTTAAAGAGGCTAGTTGGTCAGATACTTGTCCTAAATATCCATGCTTCTAATGATCACTAGTTGAGCTCCTGTTACGTTCATTAATGGTGGCGAGCCTCATGGATGAACATTTACAGACGGGTCTGCGTGTGCACCTCCCTGCAACTTAAATGCGCAAACTGGCGATTTCCAAAGTTTTGATGCACAATTAACAATTATTGAGGAAATAAACACTGGCTACTTGTAATTTAGACCTGTACTGCTAGTCACAAAGTAGCTCTATCATGAAAGTTGGGCTGACGTCTGGACCATTATCGCCCTATCTACTCTGTTTCCTTCATAAACATTGGCGAATATTCTTCTTCAACTGCCTAGCAGAGCCAAAATTTCCATCTATCCTTCCATCTAGTTTCTTCATGCAGTTCAGGGTTGCAGGGGTGCTGGAGCCTCTCCCAGCTGTCATCGGGAGAGAGGTGAGGTAGTCCCTGAACATGTCATCAGTCTACTGGAAGGCTAACGCAGAGTGACAGACAACCATTAATATTTACACCTTTGGCCAATTTAGAAACACTAATTAACCTGCATGTTTTGGACTGTGGGAGGAAGCTGCCAGGGGGAATTTTAGCACAAGAATTGTCTTTTTATCTTTTTATCTAATACAACAAAACAAAGAGCCATAGCTCGAGCAAGGAAAAAGAAACTCAGAAACAAATTTTGCTGTGAGGCAAACTTGTGACTCCTTGCTCTTGTTATGCGCTGTGACAATCCCCATAAGTAAGTTTACCATGGATTGCATTTTGAGATGCATAAATTGCATATGCATGTTGAAAAATGTAGTGTACCTTGTGTAGTTGGAGTGAAAGCTCTGTGGCCATCTGATCATAACAATCATAACAAAATAACTCTCAACCAAATTTCATTGCTTAAAAAACAGCTACATGTAAGTGCTTTTTTTATTGTAATAATGTAATCAGCAAACGGGGCAGCATGGTAGTCCGGTGGTTAGCATTGTTGCCTCACAGCTAGAAGGTTCTGGGTTCTACCACCTGTTCTGTGTAGCAATTGCATGTTCTCCCCTTGGTTTCATAGGTTCTTTGTAGACAGAAGAAAATAGATGGATGGACAATCAGTACACAATTTTTGCTCTACTTGTTGTCAGACTGTGTTTACTGGAAAGGTCCGATATATTGGAACAGAACTATAAAAGAAGAGTTGAAATTGGTGAAAAATTGAATTAAGGTAATACTAGTGATACTTACCCATCTGTCTGTCTGTCTGTCTATCTGAATGGCCTTGCATCATTAACTCTATACATATTTTTGAAGTCTTTAATGTCAAATGAAAATGGTGCAGAGCCTGATAATTTAGCTTAAAGATGGATGGGGCAAAATCTGTCTACTAAATCATTTTAAATTCCGTATAATGAAACAGCTGAGCAAAGTCTAGGCAGGAAAAAACATGCTGATTATCTGCTGCTCATCTCATCAGATTATCAAGGCGGCTGGCTGATTTGCATACTGCCTTTAAGAGCTAATTAAGAACTTACAATCTGCATTTTACTTTACCTGGTGTCTTTTTTTTCTTAAACCCCTCAGTGACATCTGGCCTGTCATCTTTCTGAAGAGAAATTCTACTTATAGCCACTAAAAAAAACAAAAACAATGATCTATTGTTTAATTTTATGAAACCTTAAAGTTTAGCTGATATTTTTGAACTGTAAAATGTGGCAACGACTACAGTTAATCACAGCGCTTCCCATCAACATTTCACCCCCAAACTCACTGCTAATTTTTGACGAATATTGTTGTTTTAAAAATCAGACGTGCCCACCTTGGGTGACCTCTCTCCTTGGTGCTGAACTCCAGGTAAAATAGGCTATTCTCTTAAACGTCTGCTGTTCATAGCTCCCTAAATGGTCCCAAACTTTTACCCCTCTTTCCATTTCCCCTTGGTGTTTTTAGATGGTTCTCTTTTGTCTCTTCTTGCCAAACCATAATGACATTTCTGGGGCATTTTAAATAGGGTCCAAACCCAAGGAACGAGGACAGCACTTCAGAGTCTCCTGATGGTCTGCTGTCACCTGCTCCAGCTAGTACACGAATAGACCTAAATAACTGAATACATTTAAATATCTTTACCACACAACAACACTTTCCTCGAGATTGCGTGAAAGGCAGCTGGTGTTCATTTACTTGTCATGATTGAAAGCCAGCTGGAAGGATAGTTTATTTTTAAGATAAAAAAAGATAAATTGGTACCACTTTTTGGCTAAATGTGGGTCCTGCCATTTCAAGACAAAATACTGATTGAACATTGTGGCATTTCAATCACCATAAATTAGGATTATGGGGTAGGGATAAAGTTGGCCAGTCAGATTTTCGTAATGGCCTTGCTACACCTTACCACGGTTTCAAAAATGTTCCTTCAAACAACGCGGTATAAAATGTAGCTTTTTTTTCCCCCTAGAGAATTAGTTTCTTTTTTAGATTTAATTCTAGTGTTATCTATGTGTATTTGCAGGTGTTAAAATTAACAGAGCTTTTCTGATAGCGCCTTGTGCCGCTGTACTCGGGCTGCTTGCTCAATAAAGCTATACTGAGACATACTTAGACCATTTCAGGCATGAGGATCCTTCAAATCAATGTGCTGGATAAGAACAGACAGTTCAAAGCCACAATTTCTCTCCGTTTGCTTTGGCACAGATCAAGGAAGGCATGACAATGTGAATCACTTTCACACCGCAAAACCCTATTTCCATTTCCCATTTGGCCTCTTATTACTTCTGGCAGTAAAGCAGGCTAGTTAAAGGTGTTGGGCATGAGTTGGGGTTAGTAAAGGGCTATCCATGGAGGTTATCATTTGGCAGGCAGGTCTGAGTGCGTGAGATGAAGGGGTGCTCTCCCACACTCACAGACCAGAAAAAATGTGTCCACCAGGCTTGAGAAGAGTTCCTTGAGCAGAAGGAACAGCCTGGCTCTCTGGGAACGGTTGGCAGCCTAGGATCTGGAGCTGCAACAGAGCAGATGAAAGCCTCCCAGCAGTGCAGTCTAGACTAGCACACCTGCTGTCTTTTCAAGCAGAACTAATTCCCGTAATCCCAAAACAAACACTGAGTAAAACTTTTATAGCCACAGAAATCAACCTTTCTCCTGTTGCTTCTTCTGAAAAGTACAAAAACACATTTTTTTGTCATATATTTAAAAAGTGAGTATTTACTTGTTAAAATAGATTCGCACATGAAACACAGAAACTATTCTCTCAGATGTGGTCTGCTTAACAAAGACAGACCAATACATGTTGTCAACCTATTGCTCACAAGTCTCAGACTGTTGAAACAGTGCCATCTACTGCCTCATTTCTGCATTACACAAAAGGACTAAAAGTTTGTGTGCATCTTTAATGAGTCAACATTAATAAAACAAGTGTCAAAATAAAGGTGGTCAACAGTGGCATTTGCCCACTTTCACTGTTGCACCCTCTCAGTGGTATCAGTGATTTTGTTTATCACGTGTAGATGGCAGCCTGTGTCGTGGCTTGCATCACACAGTCTGATATCAACCTGAATAACAATCTCCTGTGTTTGTTTCCTGTTCTGTTTTCACTCCCCTCCCCTTCACTACATGTTTCTTCTGATACTTGTTCCTGCGGTGCAACCTCACCTACCCCGTCACCCTGTGTGAACCTGTGCTGCCCTGCACCTCCTGGCCTGCCCATCTACCCTACCTATAAAACCTGCAGCAGTGAGCAACCTGTCCGTGTCCAGCCTCTTCAGTTTCCTTCTTCTCCTGTTCACCTGACTCCAGAGACAGACACAACCATCTGCTCCCTGTACCTTATAAACTACTTTCATATCCCCAATGTTTACTCTGATATATGGTCTGACACCCAGTCTGTGTAAACGTGTGTGTGTGTGTGTGTGTGTGTGTGTGTGCAAGCATGCTTGCACAGAAATGTTTGAGTGTAATAGTAAGGGAAGGTGCTGCAGGGCACAGTACCCAACCACAACCAATTTTAAGACTTTCATTTTTCATGATTTTTCCCTTCAACCCCTGAAAACCTCATCTCTTTACATTCCTCCTCTACTCCCTCCTGTCTTCTGTGTCCCTATTCTACCTGAAGGCGAAAGGTACCTACAGCACCAGTGGCAGCATTGAGCCATACCTCTCTGGTATCAAAACGGGCATTTTTTCAGGCCGAGTGGCCTCTCCTGCGGCAGCGTTTGTTCCTGGTCTGAGGAAGTACCCCCAGGAGGGGGCAATGCCTGCACTTACAGCCTCCTCAAGCCAAGCAAAGGCCCTCTTGGCAAGCTTATCTGCTTCCGGCCTGAGCGCTGAGGCCTTGCTCCTTTCCTCCGCCCTTCGTCATCACCGCCTTCTACGTGAGCAGCGAGCCTCCTCCCTGCCCATGCCCAGCAGCCAATCCTCCCCCCCTACTCCAACTGCTACCTCCTCCTCTTCATCTTCACCAAGCACCCCGACTCCATCCCTATCTCCCTCCTCTCCCACCTCCTTTGGTTCCTTTGCCTTCTCCTCTGGAGTTCTCAAGCCCAGCAGGCGTAGCCTCGACAGCTCCAGCCTCAACAGGTGCAAGGATGGTGGCAGCCAGACTGTGAAAAAGGACCTTTACCCTGGCAACAAGTGATGAATAGGAGGAGGATAAGGACTTTGGATACAGTTCTCAACCACAACCATTACATCATGAACCATAAAGAGGAACTAGCTGCATTATGGAACAATATTCTTTAGACTCCAGTTCTTTTAAGAATTTTGAATTTTTATTTCTTTTTTCTTCTTCCTTCTTATTGCACAGTCTACCACAGTGTAAATGGAGTCACAGTTTTCTTCACGGACAAGTTTCCTACTCTGATCCGGTACCTTAGTTCTAGTGCAGTTCTCCCACAAAGTCAAACTGCCACCTTCCCAGCTAGAGAGTGCACAAACAGGCCTCCCCTCCCACCAGCTACCTGCTATAAGCTGATGTGGTCTGGATGTATTTGCTGACAGCACCATTCTCACATACCCTCTCTCAGTGGGTTGTTAGTGGCATAGTTGAAATATCTAGACTGTGACTTTGATCATATAGAAAAAAAGAGCTGCAATAATCACCAAGTGAGTTCAGTAGTTGTGTGTGTTCAGGATAGTATTGTTTTGACTTACCTGCATCACCTGACAGAATGTGATTCCACTTGGAAAACAAAAAAATATTTCAAAAAGTCAGAAGGTGACCAAGGTGATGAACAAGGTTTCAAGCTGTTTAGTGTTAAAAGGGCATTTGTGGCTTTCCTTACATCGCCTGTTTTAAACTCTAAACTGGTGCTATGCTTTCCCCTCTGTTTGTACAGACTGAGTTCTCCCCCTCTTGTCTCGGAGTCCGCTTTAATTTAATTTTGCATTTCAATCTATATTTACAACCCTACAAATGAAATGCTTGCATCAGCAATTAGGGACAATTAAAGTAGATGTCTAATTGGAAAATTGGAAACTGCAGTGTATTCACAAGAGTGCAGAGAAGGCAGCAGTCCTGAAATAGCACAAGTCTTTTTAAAGAAACGACAAAGAGGCACGGTTACACAAACAGAAGGGAAAAGTGCAAACGATGAATTGTATTCAAATGTTGATTTTCATATGTGTGTGTTAAGTAGTTAATTATGACAATCAGGATGTTTCCACAGTAGCATCTTATAGGTTGCTCTGGCATTTCAGAGCCTGACATCACAACCCATCCCAAAGACTTAAGCACACACGCTGAAGAACAACACACAAACACACACAGTCTCTCTCTCACACACACACACACTAGAAAAAACAACCTGTACAGCACAGACTCAACAATTAATTTTTTCTTTCAGCCACTCTCATGTGAATAATCATTGTAGGTCACATCTGTTTCACCACTTATAAAGAGCACTCTGGTAAATTATGCCATATTAATTTGATCTCACCCTACAGATCTTTTGGGATACTTACGTTCAAAACTAATCACATCAAAGTTTAGGCCTTATTGTAAAATATAATACATTCTTTAAACAAGACCAAGCTTAGATTTCACTGAAGTGAGCAGATGACACATAAAGCCTGAAAGTGAGTCGTAAACCAAGAGCGACAGGAGAGGAAAATATTGAAATTTAAAGCAAGCACAGTTGACTCTCAAACACAAAATCCCAACTTCTGACTTAACTTTGTAATTCTCGTTAATTATGACAAGCACAAAGGTCAAAGCATTCCCATATACATTTGATATGCTACACATTAAATTCCAAGTATTGCTTTGGTTATATTACCTGCATTTTGAAGCATGAAATTTTTATGAATGGAGGTCTTCAGTGTTTCTCAATGATAGAAACTCAAGTTAGGATTATTTTCAAGCACATCAAAGGTCTGTCAGTGTGAACCCTGCACGAGGAACCCCTTTGGAAGCTGCCTGTCCTGTGTGTTTGCCTCAAGGCAGCCTGCTGGGGAGGTGAAGTAGTCGAATGGACCGTAACCGACAAAGTGATTCTTCTCAGTGGTTCTCCAGCACGACTGTGTGAAATCGATGCTTTGTGGCATTGAGGTTTAAAACATGTGAAAAGGGGCTCATGTCAAAGAGTAGGCAGCTTTAGGAGAGGGGATTAGTTTGGGGACATGTGTTTGAAGGATACTTTAATAAGGCCGGCTTTGACTCGTCCTGTGTCCATTGAGAGTGCTCGTGAAATAAAAGACCCAAAGAGATGCGAGGAAGGGTCTGACAGCCAGAGGGCACTTCTTTCCCTGCCTTCTTAACTTTGCTTTGTCTTTAGTGTGAGGCATCTCTGAAAGTCAAGTGCTCAGCTGAGGTTATCCAAGAATAAAGTTTGATGAGCCTCAATTATGAACAATGTGTGCAATATATAATTAGCACTCTGCAATTTTACCAAGGCAGTGCTCTTTGCCTTTGACATGCTCCTGCCTGCTTGTCTACAAGGACCTGTAACCATGTTTTTCCCAGTGCCTCTAAGACGTTGCTCCTGCCAGAAACCCCCAAATGATCTTGTGTTACAGTAGTAGATCAGCAGCAATGACAGAATAACCCTTTTACCCAAAGAAGAAGCTGCGAGAACTGGTTTATTCCCATTTTTCGCAGATAAAAGAAAAAGGAACTTGACATGCAGTGTGTCAGGTTGCAGCAGTGGCATTTGACTAAACACTCCCCAGCTCTAACAGTGTGCACAACTGCAAGCTCACAGCACAGCAAATTAAGTCTCACCCTTGGGTGCTCTGTAGCTCTGCCAGGCAGGTTCAAGCCCCGGGTTTCATATTGAGTGAAGTCAAATGAAAGAAATTCACTTACTCATGCTGTTCCACACTCAAATCCATAACTCTCCAAGTTAAATTTGCTGCATTTGCGTCTGGTGAGCAATGGGGAGGAAGCATGCACGCTTGGCTGCTTTCCCCCAAGTAAAGTCTGAAATGAAACCCTCCCAGAATTGCGTGACAGTGCTCTCTGGACTTTTTTTTTTTTTTTTTTTTTTTTAAAATTAGTTTTGGTG
>VVHJ01035608.1:0-19634 GCA_015107715.1 Tylochromis polylepis
CACACACACACACACACACACACACACACACACACACACACACACACGATGCAGGTACACTTATTAATTGATTTTCTTTACATAATACAACCATAACTTGAAATAAAGGAGACCTTGTTTAAGTTCCTGTGAGATGAGCCACAGATGCTGACCGTATTGGTGTAAGTGTAACATGCAAGGAAAAAGCTTAATAAAACTTATTTTCAGCTTTTGTTACTATCTTGGTGGCTTTTGAAATCAAAGTCATGGCTTTCTACCCCCAGTGTGGGCAGGCTCCAGCACCTCCCGCAACCCTGAACTGGGTAACTAGAAGGAGATGGGTGGGTGGATTTCCTTATTATTTACTTCCTTACATACTTGATCTTGCTAGCTTGAAACCTGTCCAGAGCCACTGTTGACATTCCTGCCAACTGGCAAGACAGGTTTCTATTTTTACAACTGCAAAGAAGAAGTAAAGTTTCTAGAACTAGATGAGTTGTTTGAACCATAAAGTCATAGACTAATATTTAGTTACAAAAACATGAGGATTTTGGGCCTTTTCACTGTAATCTATAAACAGTAACAGACAGAGGATGGCAGTAGATACAAAACATCTGGCAAATTTAAAGGAAGTGGGCTAAGGCATGTTTTCACTTGGCCCCATTGTTTCTTTTTTAAACCTTGGCTCTAGCTCAGGTGAACAGCTTCAGAATGAGCTTCTTTATACTTAGAGAAAGGGAAAACTTCAGAGCAGGTAAAGTAAAGCAAATGTTTTACATTTCTAGCCAATGAACTATAGGAAAAAGGATTGTAAATATTTGATTGTGATGTCACCTTGAAAAACTCGAGCAGGCCGCTGCATGTGACTTTGTTTCCATTTATTTCTTTCTCCACCAGACGGTCTGGATGCAGCAGTTTGGGAATCAAAATCTTCAGCTGATCTCTGAACTCAGGACCCACATCTGTCAAAAATAAATAAAAAAAAAACAACTCAGAACTTGGGAGTGCACTCTGCTGAACTGAAATTATCACAGAAACCTGAGGACCTTACCGCAGAGCTGTCCCTTAAAGGCAGGACTGGTGGCAACTTTTAAACCGGGATGAGGTAAGAGGAAGCAGGATATGTTGGTGAAGCATGAACGAATGTGCTCCCTGACTGTTTGCAGCTCCTCGTGTTGAGCCTCCTTAACCTAAGAAAACACACACACACACACACACACACACACACACACACACACACACACACAATTCATAATCTGAGTTCATTGCATAATTTCCTTCGGGATTATTGAAGTATTCTGAGTCTGATGATTCAGATCAGTTACATAAAAATTCACTGCCGCAGTGCACTTATGATACTCTGACAAAATCATCAACACGTGGCTGATACCTGTAACCGTTTATCCAGGAATTGATTCCCGCCTTTGAACCCGTAGCTGTACTCATAGGGAAAGCTCCAGTCCCTGATCAGAAACATCAAAGACTGCAGGAGGAGAGCAAAAGTGTTAGAGAGCAAGAGAACAAAAAAGCCAGATCACTGAATGTCATTGTTTCTCATACCTGAAAGGGCTTCTGAAAGATCTCATCCATGGCGAGACGACCATACTCTGTGAACAGCTGCAAGGAGGAGGAGGAGGAGACGATGCCCATAACGGAAAATTAACAGTGAAATTCAAAAATGTGGCGCATGACTAATGTTAAGCAGTGAAATTGCTTCTATCAGATACAGAAAAACAAACTATGAAATAAAACACATGAGCATAACAGAGTAAACCAAACGAAACTGTTTAAAAGTTGATTCCTTAAAGCAGCTGCTGTCAATGAATTAATACAATATGAGAGCCAGCATCACAAGGAAAGTCTTGGTATTGTGTGTGAGATTTAAAAGTCTAAACATTAACTAGATTTAATCGTATGGAGCTTAAAATCTTTGGTGGGATTTTCCAAAGCTCAGATCCAAACTGACCTGCAGCTGCTGCAGGTCGTCCTCCTGGATGTTCTGTGAGAGATTGTAGATCTAAACAAGACAAAAACATGTCAGCACACTTTACAACAGTATCAAGAAAATACTGATTTAGTGATGCTCAGAGCAGAGTGGTCACCTGTATGGAGCTGGTCATGGTGCTGAGGGCAAAGATGGTGGCACAGTCCTTCACGGTGGACTGGTCGTCAAACGCTCCCTGAGTGTCCATCAACACAACGGCCACCTGCAGCAGCAGAGAAGGAGAAGATGTGCAACATGATGTTAATGTGGGAATCACGTGCTACGACATGTGTTCAGATTTTAGACTGCTGAGTTTGCTCTGCAGTTTTGCTCTGAAACTTCATCAAGCTCAGTGCAGTGGCACATGAAGCAGTTCTCCACCAGCTGCTGGTTCAGCTTGCAGCGGTTCAAAGAGCAGAACTACCATCGCAGTTCAAGACAGTGGCATTAGAGGGCGTCTGACTGCAAGATGAGAGAGACTGTATGATATCGAGGACCTGGGCAGTGAGCCAGCTAGGAATGAAATGGAATGAAAAGGGTTTGTATAAGCTGGTTAGCAATGATAATAATTTACAAATAACACTGAGGGGATCTTCCACAAGGAACCTGACCAAATATGGCGATGGATGAGAAATTAGACAAAGACATTTTTAAAACAGGTTTGCCAAATATAATTTAGCATCCCTTAGTGGACCTAGGCAGCTTGGCAAAGTTAAATCTATGTGAGCGAAACACTGAATACAAGGAGACACAATACTCCAAACAGAAATGTGTGTATTAATGTGTCACTGCATCTGAAACACTGTCTCCACTTGCTTTCATTCATTCAACTTTTATACTCGTCTGTAGCGTGGCAGAGAAACTGAAATATGACTGAAATGATCTGACACCACATGTAGAAATAAGGAATGCAGAGAATTTAGAAACAAAACAAGATTACGGAGCTTACAGACCTCTGACCTCTGACCTTGAGGTCAAGGTCACTGAGATTCAAATTTGTCCAAGATTTTTAGTAGATACACCTGTGGTATCAATGTAAAACTCCTATGTCGCGTCGCTCTTGAGTTATCACATTCACAAACTTGGGTGTCCGCGTTGCCCAGCAGGGTGACAACACCACCCTATCAGCCTTTTATGGCTGAGGGGTAAAAAGTTGGGATGGGGGCAACAACAGAAACAGCTAGAAGAACATTTTGTAATTGTAATTGGGCAATCACAATACCCAGTTGTGATTGGGTATGAAAAAAAAAAAATCCATCTTAGAGAAGCAGTTTCTTTGACATAATTTTTTTTTACATTAAAATGACAATAAGAAAGTCACCAAACCACCTGTTTTGACAATTTAAATGGGAAGAAAAATCCTCCCAGAACAATTGCATTCAGAAAAAGCAGCTAAAATAAAAGAGGCCTGTAGGTAGATGAACCACTAGGTCTAAATTTAGAAGATTACTTCTAAACTTTGCTGCAGGCTGACAGAAACCAGCTCATCTCTTTGTAGCAGTGACACTTGCAGCATGCAGGGATCTGTCCGCTGCATTTATAAAGCTTTGTTCTTTAATCATCACTTTTTCTAATGTAGATTTATAATATAAAATACAAACTCACAAAATATGCTTTATTCTTATACAGCTAGCAGTACGTAAAGTAATAAAGTTTGGCGTTTTGTGGGTAATAAAAGCACCGACTAAAGGTTAGAGGAAAGGCTGAAACCAGAGATTACTGTGGCACTGAAAAACTAAAACAATGAATGAACATCAAGTCAGTATTTCATTATGAATTCCATTAGTAAATTTGAGTGCTTACATGTTTACTCTCTTAAAACAAATAATCACACATAAATGTTTGGGTACCTCTTCACCATCGCTCTTTTGGACAAGGAAAACTTCGCTCCACAGCTGGATGCCTGATGTCTCCGGTTCTGACCCTCCTCTCCAAGAAAACCCGGTCAGAGGGTCGTCATCATTACCCATCCATTTCTCCTCGTCCTGATACAGAAATGCAAACTTCACTTTTAAATCCCCGTCAGAGCAAAGCCGAAGCCTTTGGGTAAAGCTTGGGTGCTATTCACTCAGCCATACCCTGAATTCTGAATGGAAATCCCAATTGTTTTGTATAATTTACATAACAAATAGGTACCCAGTGGAGTGTAAAGCATTCGGTGACTGAAAGATGTCATAATAGTCATGTTGTGAGGCCAGATGGTGGCACTATGGGAAAAGTAATGAAGTTAAGAGAGGGCATTCACAGACTCTACTCCTTAGTGGTCATGGCAAAATTCTCATTTACTCCTAGTCAGTAAACTAGTTAGTTCACATGTTACAGCAGGGAGGGGAACGTGTGTTCTCATGCAATCCACACACCAGTACAAATTCTACAGGTTATCACACCTTTAGGCACAGAAACCAGTCTCTAACACACTGCTCTGAAGCTTAACTTAACACAATGAGACTCCAGCATCTGATACTGTAAGTGCACTTCAGCTGATCATACACAGATACGATGATGAGACACACTGAAGGATTGGGTTACAGCACGTCTCACCTGTCTGTGCATATATCGAAGCATGAAGTCGAGCAGAAAGCTCTTCCCCTTCCTGAAGGCTCCGGCCACTGACACCACCACCACGCGTTTGTCTCGGACCTTGGGGTTCAGCAGAATCCGACTCAAAGCCTTGATCTCCAGGGTGAAGGAGTGATCATCCTTACACACATTGACAATCTGAACTGGGCCTGGTTCGCTCCCCATTATTCTTGATGTTCTGGTCCCTGTGCGAGATCACAAACAAAGAAACACCACAACAAAATCAACACTCTTTATCAATTTTTATAATTGAATGTTTTTCTTTTTTTCTTGAAAAAAAACAAAACAACAACAAAAAAACCTTCAGCAATCAACCCAGGCATTCATTCATTTATTAACTGACATTCAAAAACAAAAACAAAAAAACAGCCACTATAAAAAATGCACAGATGGTGAAATTCTGTCTTTTGACCCAAGTTAAAAATGTCAGTTTAGCCAATATTTTTGTTTTTGCCCATTTTATTCTCCATATTTTTAAAAACATTACAGAACTCTTCAAAAGTCTATACTATGCCATCATTGAACAGTAAATCAAAGCAAAACTCATGAAGCAACAGATAAAATTCACCTATTGGCACTGCCACATGCCATATGGCATTTTATCTGGTGATAAATCAACATAAGTCAACTAGGCATGATATACTCCAACATATTGGCCAATAGATTGGTGCATCTTAGCTGAAAGTTATTCTACAGCAACAATTATACTACACAGAACATTAAATTGTTCTTGGTATTTAAGAAACTGCTGATCTATTGAGATTTTCCTCACAAAATCATCTGTAGGGTTTGCAGAAGATGATCTGAAGGATGTTCTGAAAAAGAGAAACTATTCCGTAAGCAGCAATGTGCTTGGTGAAGCTGGAGTAGAATAACAAGACTGTCTGGAGCTGACTGGAAGACACCAGTAATAACCTTTCGTTACGACAAAGGTATGCAGAAGAGCATCTCTGAATTTGTCTTGCCTTCCAGCCATCACCCCAACCGGTTGCGGCAGATGGCTGCACCTCCGAGATATATATATATATGAAACAGGGGCTACAATTCACACGGGCTCAAGAATGTTGCCGGGACTGATGATGAGTCTCGATTTCTGCTGCAAAATTTGGATGGAAGGGTCAGAATTTGGCATAAACAACAACAAAGCATGGCTCCATCGTGATATGTATAAACAGTTCAAGCTGGTGGTAGTGATGTAATGTTGTGGGGGACATCTTCTTGGCATAGTCTGGCCTCCTTAAGGCCAAATGAGCATTGTTTAAATGCCACAGCCTTCCTGAGTGTTGTTGCTGACCATGTCCATCCCTTTATGGGAGTGTGCGCATCTTCTGATGGCCACTTTCAGGAGGATAATGCAGCATGTCACAATGCTCAAATAATCTCAAAGTAGTTTTCTGAACATGCCAATGAGTCCACTGTATTCAAATATTTGTCTTCTACACGAGATTGAATCCAACAGAGTACCTTTGGGTGCACATTCGCATTATGGATGTGCAGCTGACAAATCTAAAGCAATGGTGTGATGTCATCATGTCAACATGGACCAAAATCTCTGAGAAATTGTTTCGAGCACCTTGATATGCCAAGAAAGATTTAAGACAGCTCTGAGACCAAAAAGAGGGTCCAACTCAGTAATACAGTGGTCAGTGAGGGTAGGAATAAACTGATTTTTAAATTCTCTGCCTCTGTGTGTTTTTTGTTTTGTTTTTCAATTCTCTCTTTTGTGCCAGGAAAGTGATTCAACTGTCTTTACAAATAAATAATACCTAAACTGTATTCAAGCCTTTCAGCTCTTTGTTGCACTTGGTTTGCCAATTTCGCCTGCAAAAGCCTGATGTGCCGAGTTACAAAATCAGACAACAAATCTGTGCAATGCTGATAAAAATCCCCGAGAAGGTAACGAAAAAATATTTCCTATGTCTGCCTAGCACCAGAAAAGAAATCATTCAAAAATTTGTTCAACTTGGTCACAAGAAAACTATTAGGAAAGCTTCATTCATCATTAGTTGAATGTATGATGACAACAGACATCTCCAGCTTCACTAAGACCTTTACTTATGCTTCCTGGGTTTGCTGACAGAAATCAGGCATGCACTGGTCCCTCCATCAGGGACAATATCAGGCTCTGTGTGAAGCTGACGGAGGGCTCCTCTTATGGGTGTCACGCTGCTTTGCCTGAAGCATGCTTTCCCTGCTACTCTGATGGTTTCAATACACTCCACTGTCGCTGATTTTGCGGGGTGGATGTCCTCTCCCGCGATGAGTAAGACAGGGAGGTGTCTGTATACAAGTTTATAATACCCAGAAAACTGGCTGCTTTCGGTAAAGCTCACTACCTCAAAGGTGTGGCGGTGAGGAGCAGCATGCCAACCATTTCTCTGCAGTGACTGTGTTCATACGCCTCGATGCTAACAAGCAAAAAGAAATATGCAGTTCAGACCACATCTGCTTGTACTTTGTAATCTACGAACGAGATAAACTAAGTGTGCAAGACTGATCTATGATTAAACTACATGACAGTAGCACTGAACTGAGAGCACAGCTAAGCCGAACTGTACTGACATCGACTTCAACGTCTCCGAGAAGCTAAATAACAAACTACAGCTCACAACCACAGAGCTAACGTACAAGTTAACGGATGCAGCTAAATTGTTGTGTGGCTACAAGCTTTCAAACACCAACAAAACCAACGTTACCGTTGTTAGCTAAAAAAGTGTTTAAAAAAATATAAAACTAGCTTTTAAAAACGCTTCTGCGCTCTTTAGCTCCCGTTTCATATTACCTTTGGTGTTTCCAAACGGCTTCAGCACAGTCTCCTGAGAGTCGAAAACCGGAGAAACGTAACTTTTACGCTGGCATGAAAATAACCATGAGAACTTTTTTCCATCAACAAACTTCCACACACTTCCTGCATCCAGCCCGCGAAACGCCACACGGGAAATGTAGTTTTAAAACCGGGTTCCCCGCCGGCGATCCAGCGTCTCCATGAACTACACGTCCCAATTACCCAAATGTGCCACAGCTCTGGGAAATGTAGTTTTTACCGTGAAGTTACGAATACGGAACTACCAGACAGGTAATGTAAAACAGTGCCGGGTGTTTTGCGTTTATACAAATAATAGCCTAAGGATTTGCGCAGAGGAAACCGAACAGACACAGCAGCTTAGCAAAAGGGCTTTGTTTTGTTTTGTTTGCTTTGTTTTTCATGGTCATATATATGTGTCTGCGTTAAGTAAGCCGTGGCTGTTGCGCCCTCTCACGGTGTAGCCAATCACTGTTTCTAAAGACACCAGGTAAAACTCATCCTACATAGACACCCAAACTTATCCAGCAGCATTTTTAAAGCAAGCCTGAAGCTGATAGACTGAGAAAATTAACATTTAAAGCTAACAAGATTATTATTTTTAAACAAACAATCAAACTAACTAGGGAAAAAACAAAAACAAACCACAACGACGTGTATAGGGAGACGTTTCTTCCTCATACCTGTATTTACTTTGTTTTTAGTCGCCAAGCTCCCTATTGAATTATAATCACCTTTGTATTAACTTGGCTCTTTTATTTTATTTCTCCTGTTTTTCCTATTTATGTAATTTTTTAGCTATTAACCCATTATACTTTGTTAAGGCCCATTTGGGCTTTAAAAATGTAAAATATGGACCCTTTATGTTATAATTTTCAGTTAAAAACAAATATTAAACCTTAAAAAAAATTAGAGTTGTAAAGTTCATGCATCAAAGGTATTTTAGTCATGGATGCTTGGTGCATCTCACCAGTACCCCAGAAAATAAAAAAAGTATACGATTTAATTCAAGATAGTATACTTCATTACTAAATACTTATTCAATTTCTAATAAAACTTAATTTATATCAATTTAAGCAAGAGTCACGCATGTTTTCATCAGTAACTTCTGTATTTATTTTAAAATCTTTGCTCAAATACACTTTTCATATAATAATTCAAACTATTACAAAGGCAATAGTGGTAGTATTAGTGTTTTCTCAGGAAAAAACAGATAGCAGTGGGATGTAATGGACTGTGAAAGTCAAGGATAAGTGTAGTTATAGAAATAAAGGAAGAAAACCTTTAATTTGTCTTCTTCTGGTAAATTGGGTAACAGGGTTACATTAGTTACAGTGACACATTTAATCTAATCAGAAAAGTCAAGAAAAATGCAAATATGTCAAAGAGAACTGATCTTTGGTCTACCCATGATGTTCATGCCACTTCCTCTTTGCCATGCCAGCTCACTGTTTTGTCTCTTCCTTTCCAGGCTACATAAGTTTCGGTCACACAGTGGCACATGTTGTGGTAACTTGCAGTTCATAATTACTGTTCTTTAAAATATGTTGATCTTAAAGAAATCAGCTAAACAATTATAAGTGTAAACAAAATATTGAAACAGTTATATTCGACATGTAATTTGGTTATCAAGAAGTTGGGGCAGTAGAAAAATGTCCTTTTTTGGGTGTTTGAAATAATATTTTGGAACCACTTTTTCAACAACTGGGTTCGCATTTTGTCAGGTGCACACAGCAAATGTATGTTTTAGTATTTTGTGCATAGACTATTTTCAAATTAATGGCTGGAAAAGAAAATGTCCTGTAATTGTAGAATAGCTCTTAAGCTATTTTGGGGCAAGTACCTGGTGGTCAGGCCTTACCCCATAGAGCTACATGCCCACCACTCACAGGAAGAGATGTAGGGGTTCAGTGCAGTATACAGAGGCACTGGTGCACATATTAAAACTGTGAATACACTCCCTGCACAAAATGTTTTATTTGTACTGTACAAATCTATTCTGAACTTCTTAAATCATAACTTTGATATTATAATTATACAAAACGAATACTAAAGACTTCTTTTAAACAAATCAAACTAAACCAAACCAAGCAAACTCACTGAAGCGGAAAACAAACATTAAAAACAAAACTATAACAACCGATGCACAGCTCAGAAGAACAGCATCACAGATTTTATTTATTAGATTACAAAACCCAAAGCTGTTGGAAATGCATACAATTTACAAACAGAATTTCAGTGTAACCGACGTGTAAAGTGGTTAAAATGGCAGTGAGTCAATCAAACTGTTCCTGATTGAAGACATTGTGCAAATAAAATAAACTCCAACAAACATAATCTTGAAAATAATGGACATTAAAAACCATTAGAAATAAAATTTGAAGAACTTATTATAACTGAGAAGTGCTTCCCTGTACTTCTTAAGTACAATCTAAAATCACAGCTACATTATAAATTATTTTCTTATCTGTTGTCTTTAACTATTAAAGCAACAGTGTTGCTGAAAACAACAAAGATCGTCAACTACAGTTTACTTTGAATGTTTGAATGTCCTACAGAAACTTTCTTTGAAAGAAAAGATGGTCACCGCTTAGAACAACTGAAAGAGGGTAACACATTCATATTTTACTGGTAACGATGTGGAAGTGAGTCAATGTGCTGTTCGCTGTACATTAAAACGTGAAGATTTCAACAGTGTGTTAGTCATGCCTGAACTTGGGAAACCTCTCGGTCGAGAAACAGCACTCAGTATTGAGCTCGAAGCACTCCTTCCACCCGAGAACGATGTTAACGTGTTAGAAAATCACTGTGGAATCACTTAATTTTTAATACTTTTGTCTCAGTTTTACACCCTGAAGGTTCTGTTCAGGCTGGATGGGATGATATGTTGATATATTCACCTTGTGTACTGGAAGCCTGAAATTATGTGGAACAATACTCCATCAGTTAATTTGATCTATACTGTAATATCACTACAGAGCAGTAAACAGGCTTTAGGGCAGTATTGTCATCCCAGGAGGGTTTATTTGAGGTTCTGAGCTAATATCCACTGCCTGCGAGGTCCAGCAGTGACCCGGCGGCCTCCTGGGCCTCGGCGTCAAGCTGCAGGATCTCCACTGTCTCCAGGTCCAGCTCGGTGTCGTCCGGCAGCACAAGGTACTGGTACTGCTGAGACTCGTAATAGTGCAGCTCAATGTAGCCGCTGTCAGACAGGGGGTCCTTCTCCATGTCTTCGCACACCTCCTCCTGCTGGTATTCCACAGACTCTATGGTGACGAGCTCCTCGTGATCCGGGGACAGAAGGCACAGCGGGTTTTCAGCTAAAATCGGGCTATCGGCAGTGGATAGGAGAAGGGTGTGAGAAAGAGGATCTGCATGAGAAAGACAACATTAACATTAATAACCCATCTTCCTGCAGCTTGGCTGAACAACCACTTGAGGGATTCTTTAGCGAGGACGTGGGCCCGTACGTCAAAGAGGTTTGGAAATAAAACGGAGGGGAGAGGGGGCACTCATAAAAAGTCAGACTATTGCCAGGTTGCCAAGGTAATGGAAGGCAGTTTCCATGAGAACAGAACACAAACACAGGAACAATGATGCATGCTGGGAAAGCTGCAGAGCTAGAGACGAGCTGCCGGTGATAAAAGTGTCACAGACGGCTGTTACTCAGCCGATGAAATGACTGAAACTATTTCATATCGGGTCCGCTATGTAGGTCCTGACCTGAGATTTCCATCGAATCACACACAGCAGGCACCTCGTAGCTGTCTCCCTCCAACCTGCGCACAACACACATCACAGCAAGAGAGCTATTAAAACGTAAAATTATTTAGAAACACTCCTCCACTAGACGTGTATTAGATTTTATTGATGTGGTGGGTAAGCAGAGAAATATACTGTGTTAAAAGAAAATAGCATGTAGGACGACAGCTATGAATGATTTTTCATCCTACTTCTGCAATATATCAGTGAATATGTTTGCCAATTTAAAAAAAAAGGCAAAAGATAGTGAAAGACTACCCAAATATTCAGTTCACTAAAGTCAGCGTTCTGCATCACCTTTAGCTCCAATCAGAGGAGACTCCAGTGCACTGATTCATTTACAGGTGTTAATGTGCAAACAGACTGGAAGCGATCAGCAGTGACGTGGAGACCAGAGGAGTTGAGAAAGGTTTAACCTGGGACCATCGTCACTCGAAGTCAATGAATGTCACTGGCTTCTCTGGAAACCACATCGCTGCGAGTCACTTCCTGTGTGGAAGCCCCTTAATGTTTCACCACCACCGTGTTAAAAACTCACTAAAAAGGCAGCAAATCCTTAAGAGAGGCTGATGCCTGTAAATGTTTGCATATGTTTCTTTTTTAAAACTGATTTTCCTTCACACATCAACTACTGCGCGGTGCAAAAATCTTGAGCCACCCCTCAAATCTTCATTTTGCTAAAATGCAGTCGACTTTATTGTAATTTTTAAAATTGGTCTTGTCTAATAGTTTTCGCGGCTCTCTCTGAAGGTCTTTCAAAGTTTTTCTTTGGACATTGACTCCCTTTTCAGTCACTTGCACTCCAGGTTTTGCACCTGACCATTTTCAGAGGAATTTTAACACTGACCTATGAATCATTCGAATCTTAGAAGCACCCGTATTTCCATGTATGTCTGCACATACTTCAAAAAATCTCTGTCTCTATTTCCCCATTTTCATAGTGAAATATACAGAAAAGAAGGATGACTCATTTCTTGTTGAACACTTTGGATTTTCTAGTCGTTCCTTAGCTTGGGGCACTAAGGCTAGTTTTACAAATCCGTATTGCAGATACCCACAGTGCAGGCTTGTGTAACAGGTTGCTGTTGTTGCTGTGATAACTGTGGGTCTTCCTGAGCACCTCGAGGAGCGCCGGCCGGTACTCTGGACACACACACCACAGCGATCCCTTCCCCACTGACTGCAACAAACAAATCCATGTAACACATGTTAGTCTTCAAAAACACAGCACAAGTAATCTTCGGGAGGTGTAACCAATCTTTTGGATTCAGAACATCTGGATTCAATGAGGAGTTCACTCAGATCAGTGGGTTTGGTGTTGTTCTGTTATTTAGGCACCCACCTGGCTCTTGTCCCTCTGAATGCGTCTGAAGCTCTTGCTCAGTGACAGATTGTGTCTGACAGAGTTCCTCCAGCCACCCGTTGCCGTCCTGTAGTAGGGGAAATTGTTCACAATCCATTCGTAGATGTCCTTCACTGGAAGCCTCTTTTGTGGGGAATCTTCTATCGCCATGAAAATCAGACTGCTAAAGGAGTACGGTGGCTTGGACAAAGCAGCAGGAAGAAGCTGGGAAGTCACGGAGGGCTCCTGCTGAGGCAGCGGTGTCATTTTGGTGAGGGGCTGCAGCGGCAGCAGATCCCCTCTCTGATGCAGCCAGCTGAGACAGGTCAGGTCATCTTGGTCAGGTACGCTTTGTCCTTCTAGGCAATGAGACACTGTAAAGTGTGAAAGAGGGGAGTAGGAGTGAACAGACTCTGCTGTTGCTGGAGAAAATGAGGTTGGGGACGGCGGGAAAGAGATAGGCGAAAGTGGCAGTGAAACGAGGCCATTTGAGGACGTATGCTGGGGTGAGGAAGATAACGGCAGAGGCCCTCTGATAGTCGTGGGACAGGGGCATGAGGGTGGCAGTGTATAGGAGCTGTTTTCCATCTCACTCTCAGGGCGAAGCTTCCAGGGTCATGCAGCTGAAAGATGAGGATGAAATGAATCAGAGTGAGGAAAGATGAAGTTATCAAGATACAAATTACTTCCAAGACAGGCAGGAACAGCAAGGACTGTACCTGTATTTGTGAGTTGTTGTTTATTCTTTTCAGGAATAATACACCTGACTTTAAGAGCTACCTTTTAATATAAAAACAAGCCAAACATCCTAGATCACTACACACACACACACAAAAAGACTGAAAATACTGGAAAAATAAGAACTCCACAGCAGGTACATATTTACCACTTGTTCCCCTCTGATGAGCATCCACTAAACGTCCAAAGTCCACTCCTACTGCTCCAGTTTAATAAAGGCAAAGGACAAGGTGCAGGTCCCAGAGAAAGTCACTGCTCATCGCAGTCTACTGACCATGACCAGTCTTATTAAACTTATTAAAAAAACAAAACTAAGGCCAATAATCAACTTACAGCATGTCTAATCTACTCTTATAAAGCTCTGGAAGTTTGTGTGTGAAGCCACATGGCTCTACAAAGCAGTTCAGCAGGGAAATGGCGGAACAATATAAAGTTTCATTTAGCTATTGTAGAAAGCCGCCTTTTTCCCCCTCACAGGTGACCCACTCGGCGCTGTTAGCTAGTCTTTCAAACGTATAATATAAACTAGTTACTCACCAAATCACCAAAGCAGAGACTCTGGCGGGAATCAGCTACTCTTAAATGTCGTTAAAAAAAGTTAAAGGTGAAATTCTGATGTTCAAAAGTGGACTTACATTCGGATACCTTTCCCTCAGCTCTCTGTTGCGGTTCGCGGTTTCCATGGACACCATAAGGACGCTGTGCAGGGTGCGCGTACCCGAGCGCGTTCCTACACCAATTGGTCTGAGACCAGCCACAGGCGGCAGACAAGGGATATTAAACATACGGCCCTGGGGCCAGAAACGGCTCGTCACAGGGTCCAGTCCGGCCCACTGGATGGTTTTGAAACACGTGATAATTACAAAGTAGAAGGACATACATTTTAAACTCCAGACTGTATTTTGTGGTTACAGATGAGTCATATAATTAGAGTATGAACTGTCAGGAGCCAAAAGTCTGAAAAATGGTTGTTTTACAGCCTTCTTACTGACAAAACCATCACTTATGGCCTACCATACTACACCAATATATAACACATTAAACATAAAATGAAGGGAGGGGTTTGTTTTTTAGTGTTACCAGAAAAGATCCTATTTTCAGAAAAGAGAAAAAGGTTTTTTTAAACACATTTTCTGTGAATTACCAGAGAATTTCTTTTTTTATCATTCATTTATACAAATCATTCTAGTTTTTGTTTTACTGACTGGTATTTTTCATTTTCTATTGTCAATAATTACAAACTCAATAAGATTTTAAACATGGGCCATAAGATCGGATGTTAGCAACTTTGGGAGTCATGAGTGCTGGAAAACAGGTGAGACATCCTCAGAGATGCATTACACCCTGTTCATGGTGGATTCACTTTACTACCATCAGCATGGAGGTACAGGGTACAACCTCTTGTGCCTAGGGGTCTCTTAGTATAACTATCACCTGAACAAATCCAGGATATAGTATTTGATGTAGTGTGATATGCACATTGTTGTGTTTGCTTTTTGGTGATGTTACAGCAGCACTTTCATGCCATTTATGTCTGTAATTGTGAGGTCTTTATTGCTGTCATTATAATTGTATAAAAGGCACAAATGGAATTTCCAAAAGGACAAATAAATCTGAATCTAAAGCTAATCTACATTATATTACACCACTTGTTGTCTCCATGTTCTAGGCATAGGCATTGTAAGATTAACAGTGCTCTGAACATTTAACATGCTGAGATATCTCAGAAATTTGAGGTTCAAACACCATTAGTAGTGCTTTTAGGCAACTTTACTGTTATATACCATGCTAAATCATGTGTAATTATTGAATTAATACATTAATGTCTTAGCAGCAATTTTCCAAATAGAGGTTTGGGTGTTTTGCAGTTGCAAATGTCAACCAAACACTCAGTTTAAGGTAAAACTAAATGCTGTAAGTCCAATTATAAATTAGCACTAATTGGAAAGAGAAGGCAGCAATTTCTTTCAGCTGCTTACTTCTTTACCGAGTGGACGCCACAGCAGCTGATACAAAATACTTGAGTAAAATTCAAGTAACACCACTACAGTCAAGCACATACTTGAGTTAATGAAGGTTAATTTCACCTCTAGTAAAATGAATGAATTCCAAATGTAGGCTATTACACCTCACATAGCATTTATACTGTTATAACCTTATAATTAGATATAACTTTGCGTATTATTTCAGGTGAATATAGTAACATAAAAATGACAGTTGTTTGAATCTTTAAACAAAGACAGGAAGAGAAAATCAAAATCCATCGTACATAGAGAAAACATTTTTGCACAAAGCAAAAAGAAGCAGTTTGAATTCAATACACAAAGCTAAATATATTTATTTTTTCTAGAAAAATCCAAACATTGTCATGCTTTGTCAAATGTAGATAAATAAAATCCAGGATTCAGAAGAAAGGGAGATAATGCAGCTGCATTACCGTCAAAACAAAATATGTTACTGGAATCATGTGTGCAACGTCACTTTCTGTCTTTGTGGTGTGAATACTGAAAAGCATGTTGCAAGCCTTCATACAAAAGTAGATCTGAACCATATCGGTTCTGATTAAGCAAACCTCTCAGTGAAAGCCCTTTTATTCAAGGTTAGGTGGCGAAAAATAAGCGTCTGTCAGAGTTCTGTACAGTTACGGTGGACGAGACATTTTCCGTGTCACACTTTGCTGTTAAATCAACAACAAGCTCGGTGCACGTTGCACTCAACACCGTCTACGTATGCTTTGAGTTTAATGACAAAAGTATAAAGGCAGGTATACAAACACTCACAACCACATTTTTTTTGGGTCCACTACTACTGGACTACAGGCTACTGAACACCTTACAGTCACCTGACCAAGTGGGAGGTTAACCAGTAAATAATGATTGGTTGAAAGAGTGCCGATGCCACAGTGATATAAAGACGGAGCTGAGGTTTGACATTTGATCCCATTCCCATAGAGTCCGAGGAGAGCGAGGGGAGGATCTTCATTTTCAGAGAGCGAACCTGTGGAAGAAGGAAAATCTTTAGAAGTATACAGATTGAAAGCAGAGGGGAAAAGGATATCCAGTCTGTGTCTACCAGCACCTCAAAAACATACTTATCGATGTGTGATAACAGCTTTAACCTGTAAGCAAACTGACAGTATCTTTACTGAGTTTCTGCTGACTGTCTCCACATATTTAAAGTCTTAGCTACGACTACTACTCATTCAACTACTGACATGAGTAGGGGATGACATGCAGCAAAAGTTCCTGGATTAGACTTAAACACGGCCCACTGTATTGAGCCTTGCAGCATACGGTCACCTGCTCGACCCAATAAGCTAAACTGGCAGCAGCTATTGTTATTTCAAACATCAGTATAGGCCCAGAGCTGTACAATCAGTGGGCCACTAAAGTAAACACTCCATCACATGATAAACTGGAAAAACAACAAATATTTGAAAAATATATGGATGTGTACGCATGAGGCATGCATGTGAATGTTGGTGACTAATCTGCTTTTTCTTGCTTTTTTTTTTTTATCGTTTTCTTTTTTCCATTAATTGTAGTTTGAGTGAGTTAAACGATAAAAACATAACTTTGAAATTTTAAAAAAAGGCATTATTCTTTAACATTTATCATTCTCATTTTAAACGGTGTGAGAAAAAGAAGCTACTTCTACTACATAGTTGGTTTCTTATTCACAGCGGTCACCATAGCGGGTAAGCTCTGCATGTTTAATTTGGCAGAGTTTTTATGCCGGATGCCCTTCCTGTTACAACCCCAATGGGATTTCTGTCTCCTTCTGGGATTGAACCGGGGCTCTTCTGCTTGTTAGGCAAATTTGTAAAGCAGGGCACTATGAAGCAATTTAAACAGCCTGGGAAGAAAAACTGATATGAAAAAACAAAACAAAAACAAAAACAAAAAAACAGCTTCTGAACGTAAATTCGTGACCTACTTATTGAATCTAATTCATTTTAAACAGTCCAGTAGTTGTTATTTTTTTCTGAAATAAAAACATGAAAACAAATGACTATCAAAGTCACAGTTAAGTGCAGGAGTGTCAAACATCCAGCTCAGTCCGCCTGAAATTTTATTTAGCCCGCTGCACGGCTTTGCAAAATGAGGAAAGTGCAGGAGGAGCACACAAATGTTGGACTTTTTACTGTCTTTTGTGCTTAAGTATCAGTGAAGTAAAAGACAACTAAATGACAGAGGAAAGAGAAACAAGAAATGAAAGAGTGTTTTTTTCTTAGTCTTTTAAAAAATGATTATCAGACAATAATTGAAGCAGTGTGACCCACTTTACATCAAACTGGCCCAGGAAATTAGTTTAACACACCTAATTTGATGAAATGGAAATACTTAAGTCCATCAAACTTATAAACTTTAGATTTGAAGGATGTTGTCAACACAGACTGAAAATACTCACAATGAAGAACATTAGGGCAAAGGAGGACCAGGCGAGCGCCACAAAATAGCCATCACTGCCAAACAGCAAGCCACACAACACTGTGAAGATCATCCTGGACGAAGACACAAACAGACACATTCACTCAGTAAAACTCAAATGCTTTTTTATTCAGCATGATTTATTTAAAAATGATACACGACTGGGAGCAGCTTTCACACATAATTTCTAAATAATAAAAGAATCATTTTGTAAATATATGTGCATCTGTGATTTATTTACCCAACATATTTGTATCCACTGTAGGCGATGAGATCAAAGGTGGAGAGGTCGGTGTGTACCGTCAGCAGATATAAACTCAGCAACATCACCAAGACCTCGATGATGACCCACACGAGGGCAGTGCTGGCACACAGGCCAAGGACCTCTGGACTGAACCTGCACGCAAAGTCAACATTTAGCTTATCTCACATAAACAGCTTCTCTGTGAGTCATAAAACAAATGAGTGAAAGAAAGATTAGTCACCTTTTTTGAATGCCAAGAGCCATTCCAGCGAGTAAAATGTAGGTGATGAAAGCCATTGCTAAAAGATAAAAATGCACTTAATATGTTACACAAACATCCCAAAACATTATGCCTGGAATGATTTTGTGTGTACATAAAACTGACTTGGTATGTAAAGGTCTGGCGCATTCACATCCTGTCTTGGAGTCAGTGGAGTGTCGCGATGATAACGAACTTCCCAATCCTCCCAAGAAAACACAAATACAACATGAATCACCCTCAGGGAACAAAAAAAATTCAGGTCCAAGTCAGCTTGTTTTAATTACAAGGAAAGCAGAGCTGGAGCTTTTTTTTTTTTTAATGACACTCAAGCAGTAGTCGACAGTTCGTAGTAGGCCAGTTTTAGCTCCGTATATGCAGCAGTGCGATGATGTGCACAGTGAACTTTAATCCGCTGTTAACCACAGATATTAAAAAGTAGAGACATCACATTCAAAGACACTCCTGAATGGAAATTTTTAGGGGAATGCCGTGACCCCCAAAACCAAATCTTCTTGTTTATAACAGCCAAACTGAGACACCTTTGTGTTGTTGCCCATAAAACTGTGCAAGAGATTCTATTTATCATAGTAAAGATGGCGGCAGGTGTAACATAATGTGAAGAGCACTATAAATGGTCACAACTTCTAATCTACTGATTCATGCACATGGATAGCATTTTCCCAGCCTTGCATTTGTGCTCTTAAATACTTTTTTCATCTGTCCAGTTTCAGGTGTACTGACTTCATAGTTTGCATTTCTGCCTGGATGGACTGATGGAGTGAATCATTTTGCCTCTCATAAGCACATTCTTAATTTAAAATGATGATTAATTATCATTATAAATGATTCAATTAGGTTTGGTCACGGACAACAACTTGGTTCGGTTCATAAAAAGGTCTGGGTTCAAATACAGTGGTTAGCATATCTTTTAAAACTCTTTTCGTGGTTGTCAGGGTGACACATAAAAGCTGATATACAGTGGCTTGCAAAAGTATTCAGCCCCCTTGAACTTTTCCACATTTTGTCACATTACAGCCACAAACATGAATAAATTTTATTGGAATTCCACGTGAAAGACCAATACAAAGTGGTGTACACGTGAGAAGTGGAACGAAAATCATACATGATTCCAAACATTTTTTATAAATAAATAACTGCAAAGTGGGGTGTGCGTAATTATTCAGCCCCCTTTGGTCTGAGTGCAGTCAGTTGCCCATAGACATTGCCTGATGAGTGCTAATGACTAAATAGAGTGCACCTGTGTGTAATCTAATTATCAGTACAAATACAGCTGCTCTGTGACGGCCTCAGAGGTTGTCTAAGAGAATATTGGGAGCAACAACACCATGAAGTCCAAAGAACACACCAGACAGGTCAGGGATAAAGTTATTGAGAAATTTAAAGCAGGCTTAGGCTACAAAAAGATTTCCCAAGCCTTGAACATCCCACGGAGCACTGTTCAAGTGATCATTCAGAAATGGAAGGAGTATGGCACAACTGTAAACCTACC
>VVHJ01035609.1:0-14219 GCA_015107715.1 Tylochromis polylepis
TAGACCTTAGTGCAGCGTTTGATACTGTTGACCATAATATCCTATTAGAGCCATTAGAACATGCTGCAGGTATTACAGGTACTGCACTGCAGTGGTTTGTATCATATCTATCTAATAGACTCCAATTTGTGCATGTAAATGGAGAGTCCTCTTCACACACTAAGGTCAATTATGGTGTTCCACAGGGCTCAGTGCTAGGACCAATCCTGTTTACATTATACATGCTTCCCCTAGGCAGTATCATTAGAAGACATAGTATACATTTTCACTGCTATGCAGATGACACCCAGCTCTATCTGTCCATGAAGCCAGATAACACACACCATTTAGTTAAACTGCAGGAATGTCTTAAAGACATAAAGACCTGGATGGCCTCTAATTTTCTGCTTCTAAATTCAGATCAAACTGAGGTTATTGTACTCGGCCCTGAAAATCTTAGAAATATGGTATCTAACCAGATTCTTTTGATTTTTGAATGCAATTATTGTAAGAAAGCTGTGCTGCCTTTAAATAAGATTTAACTTTAAAATTTAGCTGCGGTTTGATTAATCTGATGATGGAAATATGATTCTAAGAAGTTCCTGTGCAAACAGTGAGCAGATGAAGGTGGAGGTGGTTGTTGTGTCGGAGGCTGTTTCTGTTTGTGGGGGTTGTTCAGATGTTTGTTTGTGACCAGAACTGTGGAAGTAAAAGGCGGGGTCAGAGGGTGCCGTACTACATATGAAAATCATCACTCATCAGACGCTGGCTCGTCAGAGCTCTTCATTACCAGCATGACGTTAATTAGCATGGCCATGTTGGCTCAGTGTGTTTGTGTGTCACATGTGTTGTTGTAGATGTCACACAGGAGCTGAAAGAAGGCCTGCAGTCAAACATCGAGGCTGGATCTTGACAAAGAGCACAGGCTGTCTCACCCATACATGCTCTCTCTGGCTAATTGGGCCCTGTGGATATCTCTGCCACGAAGGATATTTGTATATGAGCGTATTCGGTGAGATGCAGTGGAGCTGAGAGTACAGACTGACGTCCAAGCAGTTTATGACTTCATTCTCTCTATAAACTGCAGCCACTGTATGTAAAAGCACCACCACCAAAAGATTACAAATTTTACATGTTACAAAAGCTAGCTAGCCTGGTTATCAGTCTGCATCCACACACTGTATGAGAGCATGACTCAGACAGATACCTGCTAATTAGTGCTCAGTAACATCCAGTTGAAATCCCTAAATTTCACTGTGCCGTAAAACTGGAGCTCCGCCTTCTAGGACGGTCTGTTAGTGCAGTGACCTCACAGCAGCCATATTATTGGTCAGATGATGTCATTAACAATGCTCCAAAAGGCTCCAACAGCACAAACACGGTCCAGAGGTCCAGTTCAGGTGAAGCTAGCAGACAGCTAGCAGCTACAGCCACCTATGTTAGCATCCACCTGTCAGTCAAAGAGGCCACGGCCCTAATAACACAAACTTTAATCCAGGTAAGTTATAAAAGCTTTCTCCCCCTATACAGGTGTTATGAAGGGGGAAATTATAAGGCTGTAAACACATTTATTTCTCCTGTAAAGTTTTAACATGGGAGTCTATGGGGACTGGCTGACTGCTGCCTCTGCTGGATGTCAGAGAAACTGCAGCTTTTGGAGCTCGAGTTTGGACACGTTGATGCAGTAACAGCTAAATATTTGATCAGATCATGAAAAGTGTAGTAGGTCAGCAAACATTCAGCTTACAGGAAATCTGGCTGTGAGTGATGTTCACAAAATCCCCTTTGAAAAATGTTTTTGTTTTATCTTTGCTGGCTCTGCTTGTCATAATGATAAAAACTACAAGATCTTCATTTAAGCTTCAGTATGACAAGTGTGACACCTTTCCCAAGACAGCCATGTGTAAATACCCAGAAGGGATTTGAGATGAGGAGAGGACAAAATGAGCGACTGAAATACAAAAAAGGAGAAAAGATTATAAACACTCTGTCACTCGGGCTATTTGTCAAGACTATAAACTTCTCTCCCTTCCCTCTCTTCCTATCTTTCTTCTTTAGCCCCTTATATGAAGAAGAAGTATTAATTTATTAAATTTCCTCTCCATTTAACGACCCCATTTGGAGAATTTGAGTTTGATCCTCACCGGCTCAGCGAGGCGTGAAGATGGCAAGAAGAGGGAAGGGAGGAGATGGATCTGTCAGCGTGTCACATAAATATCTTATTAGCCAGTGATCTTATCATCATAAAGCAACCCATTTATACAGTTAGGCATGTCATGTTGGTCAATTGCACAAAAAGGAAAAAAAAATCCATCCGCATGCAATATTAAACTCTCAAATCTCATGCCAACACCATTAGGGGGGTTCAAACTCTTCTTCTCTGCTTCCTCTTCTGGATGTGTTTGTGTCATAAATCCTGTGCCTCTGGATGTAGTTTTCTCCTGTTTCTTTTTTTCTCTTTTACTAATAGAAGTCAAATAGCATCCAGTCCCCAGTTCCAGCCATCATATTCCCAGCAGTGTTTTCCACTTCGACCAGGTGGATCCCAACAAGCCAAATGAAATATACAATTCTGTGATCCCAAGGTCTCAGCTAGGCATGCTCAGAGCACCTCCAACGCACAGAAATGGATTTGAGGACCCAAACAAAGACAGGTGGCACCAAATTAAGGAATAAAAACCAAACCTTTATTGGGGCAAGGCCAACAGTCCAAAAGCAGCTGAAACAAAATCCAAACTGGAAAAACACACAAACAGGAGGTGGAGACCGGACAGCACAACACAAGGAAGGCAACAAAGCAAAAGCTCAGGTATAATCCATGAAAAGCACGCGAAGACTCAGTAGAGAGTAAGAAATAAAAAAAGTCCACAACTCAAAACACTGGGTGAAAAAATACAAGACCATGACACCAAGATGGCATCCCGAGGAAAGTTTCTGTGTGGGAGAACAACATTTCGCCACTAAACCGTCCTGCGTCATCATCATCACCTGTACCACACCTGCACAAGTCACTCTAACATTAGCAAGACCATAAACGTGAAACTTTAGCTTCAACAACAATAAGAAATCCCTCATGAAATCCAGTGCCTGGATTTAGTACCTGGACAAATGCTAACCAGCTGCGAGCAGGAGGCAGCTGGGAGGGTTGTTATTCAGTTATCAGAGGTCTGTGGAGCAGAACTGACAGGGACAGATTTCCTGCTCCTCGCGCAGACAGTCGACATCACGTGATTACCAGGTCCTCATGGTCAGCACAGTGAGGGCTGTACGTTTCCTCCATTAAACAAACTGTCCTGATGGCGGCGTGTTGGTGGCGGTTAGCGAGGTCACTCAGCATCATCAGAAACAGAATCTCTTCCTTCTCATTAGAGTCCCGTCTTTCTTCTTCTGCAGTTCTCCGAAGCCCTGAATCCGTCTCATTATCTTGTTTTCATGTTGCACTTTGTCAGAATGGGACTCGATGGCTTCGGGCACCAAAGAAAAAGAAGGAGGAAGAGCGGCGCCGCTGTTGACAACAACAAGAAAGAACGTCACGGTCGTCTGTATGGTCATCAGTTATTTTTTAATTGTGAAGGAGTACAGTACACTAATTAAAACTAGTAGATCTCGCCATGCCAAAGGCAAAATTAATAATTGATATTTTATTAATATTCAGAAGTAACACTGGGAATATATTAAAGTGATTTTGTGCTTGCAGAAATGATCCAGGCCCAGGCATCTGTGTGTGAGAAAGACAGCCACAGTTCAGTCCCACAGAGACACGATAACAGCTGTTAATCACAGCTGAGGCTCGTTCACAGATCGATCAGGATCAGAAATACTGATGGACAGAAAAACTGTACCAGCAGCGTCTCATCTGAGGTCAAACCTGCATCAACCGTTAAACTGCACGTTCAAGTGTGAAGCATGTCATCTGAGCAGAGATGTCACAGTGAAAGCTCAGCTGGACATTTCATCAGTTAATTGTAAAGAATCAAATCATTGAACTGGATTCTGTTTAGCTTCAGTTTTGGATGAGTTATTCACAGCAGCAGCTGTCTTAAGCTTCTGGATATATAAGGTAAAGGCACTACAACATTAAAGAGAGAACCTAACGATCACATGACCGCCCATAAGCAGCACCTGGTGACAGTGGGAAGGAAAAACTCCCTATTAACAGAAAGAAACCTTGAACAGAGCCAGGATCAGTATCTCAGGAGGACAGAGACTAAGCCTAAACCTACAGTAGAGAGAAGACAAACACTAATGACATGAAGTATGAAGAAGAAACACCCAGTGCATCATGGGAAACCTCCAGCAGCCTACACCTATTGCAGCATAACTAAGGGAGGATTCAGGGTCACCTGATCCAGCCCTAACTATATGCTTTAGCAAAAAGACCGTCTGTCTCCTGAATCCAAACTGGAAGCTGGTCCCACAGAAGAGGGGCCTGAAAGCTGAAGGCTCTGCCTCCCATTCTGCTTTGAAATACTCTAGGAACAGCACGTAAGCCTGCAGTGTGAGAGCCAAGTGCTCTAATGGGCTGATATGGGCTACAAGGTCATTAAGATAAGATGGAGCCTGATTATTTAAGACCTTGTATGTGAGGAGCAGGATTTTGAGTGCTCTGGATTAACTGAAGGCTTTTCAGGGAGTTTTTAGGACATCCTGATAATAATGAATCACAGTCGTCCAGCCTAGAAGTAATAAATGCATGAACTAGTTTTCAGCTGAGTGTGGCCCGAGTTCATGTTAGCTGCATCATGTTTGGTGTGATCTCTGCAAAAGAACTAGAACACAAAGTCGTTAAAATATCAGCTGTGCTGTGAAATTATTCTTTCTGTTTGACTTTGTAGCATCAAAATGTAAAAGAAATCATTTTAAACATGAGAATATGAACTTGTGCAGAACCTTCTGTCACAGCCAGCATGATGTTTTTATCATGTTTTCACACTCTGGTCTGAACACTATGTGACAAGGACATGCTTTGTGTGTGTGTGTGTGCTGAATATTCACGTGAGGGAAAGATTGTGCTAATCTCACATTTCTAATTAAAACTATTTGCTTGTTGTTGTTTAATATCGCTGACTGTCTCAGGAAATGATCCATCATTCTGCCATCACGCCGTCCCCTCCTCCACCCGGCCGACCCGCCCTCCACCTCACGTCCCATAAACCCTCTCCACCACACTGCCAAACAAAAAGCTTCCCTGGTCTCCTTCTTTCTGTGTGGAGCCGGGGGCGGTGTGGGGGGTGTTTAGTATTTTTTAATAAGCGTCCTCAGGACTATTGAGTGGCTCCTTTGTTCATATGGAAGATTAATTATGCTGTCAGCCGCTCTCAGGGGCTGCTTAACAAAGATTCACTGATATAATGGTCGGCCCTCTGCGTGGCAATCACAGTCCTCCCAAACCCTCAGCACACCTTTTCATCAAACAGGAAGTCATTTTACCCGCCATGATGGCTGAGCGTCCTTCTCCTCTGCTCGTGCGCTGATTCCTGAGCCGCCGTTCATAACTCGCCATTATAATACGAGCGAACCAATAACAGAGCGACACAAGGCCTTTAACTCTGCAGCGGTCACATGTGATCCTCCACCCTTCCTCGCGTTCTGCATCCAGACTAAAGCCAGGCTCGTTTTGCAGATTGAAGATGCCTCATCGCTGCGAGTGAGCAGAGTCGATATTCATGCTTGTGGAGCAGACTGATGGAGGCCGGAGGAGAAAGAGGAGGTGTTTGCTGAATAAAGACATGCGGCTGTGAGGGTCAGTTGAACTTTTTACAGATGTATCTGGACAACAGGAGGACGAGCTCCAGCCAATGGGTGAGAGGCATCTTGGATTCACCAATGAAGTAGATTTTCCCACAAACCATCTCTAAATTTACAGAGGTCTGAAACAGAGGAAAGCTCCCATCTTCTGATATATATATGCAAAATGTTCTCATCCCAACGCGTAACATACCGACGATAGTGCTCTGATATATGCATATAGCTCACACATATTCATACAAGCGTCTGTTTTCCATGTTTAAAGTGTTGATGAACACATCAGGAGCAACTCGGACTTCTTGCCCAACGGTTCTTGACTGGACAGACCGGAGCATCCAGGAATCAAACCACCAACCTTCTGATTAGTAGATGAACACACGAGCCACAGCCACCCCCTGCTCCCAGCAGGATAACTGGCAAAGTGAATTAAAGGTCACTTAGATGATGCTTCAAAAGGACGGCGCCTGGTTTGAAGACGGCCGTGGCTCCAGGACAAGCTAACACCAGCTAACCTCAGCAGCTAGCTGCTGCTCAGCCTGAAATAAAAGCACAGACTCTCTTACCTGTCCTGTAGGTGTCGCTGTTATCACACTTTAATGTTAGTCCACATTCATAAACGAGGAGACCTGGCAAAGGTTTAGTTTAATAATCACTTTCTTTTATATTTAGTTTAATAAAAAAAGAAGCAACAACGATTTACTGTTAAAAATCCTGTGTTTGTTTGGCATACTGAGCCGGGGTTACCTTTACCTGAGAAAAGTGGTAAAGGTAACCCCGGGCTCCTCTGATCAGTCATGACTTTAAATGATTTTGTTTGTTATGTCCTCAGTGGGCACATCATATTCCCTGCCTGTCTGCCTCTGGTTTTACAGACTAAACATATATATTCATATTTTAATCTGATCGATAATTTACATGGATCATACGCTTGTGCTGACCTCGGGATGTGCCATCAAATATGAGATTTCCTGCCTTTTCCTTGAGCCTGGAGCTGCTCTCACAGCTTCCTGACCTGAGACACAAACTGGGGCTGATGCAGCTGTAATCATGATGAATGGAAGGAGGAAGGCACGTCACTGTTTCCTCTCTGCTTGATAAATGGTCTAATATACTCTTATTTAGCAAAAAAGGGACCTAATCATAGCTCTCTGGATTGTGCTAATATTCTACATCATATGTACTTAAAGAGCACTCATGGAATATCTATTTCCTTTTTCTTCTTTTCTTGCTGTAAATCCTTTTGCTTCTGAGGGGGATGTGAAATCTTTTTATTACACAACAAGATAAAAATCATTTGTTTTCGAGCAGAAATCACAAATAGATCGCAGAACGAGGTCTGATCGAAAAGTCCTCAAACACCAGCGGACATTTCTATTTGTTATGTTTCACGTCCCGTGTTATCATTCAGAGCATAAATGACGCCACCCTCTGTCCGTACACCGATACACAAGCCCGGAAGACTGAACATTTTCTTTCTTTCTTTTCAAACGATTAAAATTTCAACAAAACAAACAGGAAATGAAAAACATAAAAAGCTTCCAACAAAATGATCTGTAAAGCAAAAAGATGTTTGAAAGGGAGCAGCGGCTTATCCAGCCCTGCCCCGAGGTTTACCTGCAATCTCTTAACCAAAATGATGTGTGTGTGTGTGTGTGTGTGTGTGTATACAGACACGTATGTACATGCATACAAACACATACATCTGTCTATAGACAAATATGCTCATATCACCAACATATTAATATTCTCATTCTACACAATAGCACAGCTATATACTCATAATGTAAATCAGCAGATAAAATAAATTATACATAATTTATCTTATCTCTTTCATTTTCAGACCCATCAAATATGTATTGCTTGTATTTATTCCTTTATTGTGCAGTATTTCTACTGTGTTTAATTTCCTTGTCTAACCCATTCCACATGTTTTTTTAAGAGTGCTGCAAACACGTGGCTGCTTCAGATTGCATTTTCCTCTCAGGTCGTACCTTCTGTCTGTATTCGTAAATAAATGTTGAATATTACTTGGAAGCATATTATTACTTGCTTTGAGCATCACCTGTGTGGTTTTAAATTGTACCAAATCCATGAATTTCATAACTCGTGATTTAAAAAAAAAGATTATTTGTGTGTTCACGATACCATCCTTATTGCTCCTTTTTGCATTGTGCATATTTGTGAGTGTGTTACCCCAGATTTCAACACAACAGTTTAAATATGGCAGTAACAGTGTGCAGCGTTTCATTGTTCCAGATGTGCCTTGCTCTTCCCAGAATCCCTATAGTTTTTGCCATTTGTTTACACAAGTGTGTGATATATAGTTTCCAACCAAGCGTGTGGTCCAAAATTACACCAAGAAATGTGTTTTCAAATACTCTTTTAAAGGACACCTTATCAATTTCTGATTCCGCAAATGAATAAATTTCTCGATTTCCAAACAACCTAATTTTGGCTCTGGATAAATTTAACGAAAACATATTTTTATCAAACCATAATTTAAGTTTATCAATTTATTTTCTAACAACCTCCAAAAGCTGCTTTAAGTCTTCCCTGAACAAAGAATGGTTGTATCATCTGCAAAAACACCAAACTTCAGTATGTTTGTCACTCCACAGATGTCACTGATATACAAAGTAAACAGTTTGGGACCCAATACGGAACCTTGTGGGACACCACAGGGAATATTCAAGTACACATTTTGACTGACCAGTTTGTACAAATTGCTGTCTATGATCAAGATAACTTTCTAACCTGTTGTTTTCTACCCCTCTCACACCATATCCTTTGATCTTTCAAAAAGCCTTTTTCAGCTCAATAAATATCTCCGCGGATGCAGTGTCAGTGTTGGTCACATTAATCTGACCAAGAGAAGAAGGGTTCAGTAAATATGGCGTTATTTTTGTGCCTCTATTCTGAGTGCATGAAAAAAAATTGTCCCCTCTCGCTCAGATCTGTGTGCTCACAGACATCTGCCGACCTGCTCTCAGTGTGTCGCTCAGCATCTCTGCTTCCTGCGCGCTCAACTCTTTCTGTACACCGTGGTAAATGTGCCACAAAACCAACCAATCACAGATTTGGATGCAAAAATTCTGATTGGCTGTTTTGATCTCCAATCAGCTCGCTAGCTACTGTAGCTAAACCCAGCCAAATATCCCAGAATGCATTTCGTTCAAAACTCAAATGCGGCAATGGTGGAGCAGCATGGCTAAAAAGTTTGAAATATTACTGTTTCTGGGTCACAAAATAAAATTTTAAGATATTTTCAGGCGAGAATGTAGCTGTGGAAACTCCAAATATCTGCTCGATTTATCAGGACATCACATATTTGCAAAAGTGCTCTGACGTTTTCGGAGACGTCTGTTACCCACCAGCTCGATAGCTGACCGGGTGGTCGAGGCTCAGTAGAGCCGGCGAGAGCAGCGGACTCCCAGCGCATCGTTTTCAGACCCCCCGCGGTCTTTCGCTACTGAGGTTAAATATGATATATGTCACTTAGAAACATTTTCACCAGGAGCAAAAACAGCATGTTAATACGAGGAGATCCTGAAGGCTGCTCCAACAATGATCCCATTATAATTTAAATATGAGTTCAGTTCTCTTCCAAACCCCAGCAGCTGTCTGTTGGAAGTGTTGAGTGTCCACTACAATAAAAATAAGAATGTCCTAACATCTCACCTGTTTGTTATTATTCAGGCATACATGTGTACTGGTTTTATTAATAGACAGACACAAGCTTGTGTTTCTGTCATGTAGTGATTGTGCTTAACTGTTTGACGCTTATTAGACATTATGAAACACATGATACATAAAAGCAAATTTTGCCAAAGTGCTTAAGATACTTTTTTAAATGATCTTTTTTTCTTAAAAAATCTACATCATGTGTAATTTTTTTCATGTCACGTGTAATTTCCATTGCAAATATTAATCACAGTTAAATTATGAGGTGATGGCAGTAAAATCTCCAGAACGGAGACGTCACTCTTGCGTTCTCTGGAAGTCCGGACTAGCGGCAACGCGAGTACGGACTCGCTTACTTGAGAATTGAGAAACGGCCCCATTTTTGGTTCGTATGTTTAATTATTTTATTTTAAAATATATAATTTTTAAGACCATTGTTGGTTTTAATCTAGTTTAAACCAAACCACTCCGCTGGATTGAGCTACATTTTGGACAGTGTTCCCAGAATGCAGTAGCTAGCAAGCTGATTGGAGACCACACTGAAATACAGTTCTTGCTCGCAGCAATGAATTTTCTTTGCTCAAAATAATTTTCTTCTCAAAATGCAACATGTGCAAATTTTCTCGTGAGAAACAACAGCCGTGTCATATTTGATCGATAAACCGGAGCCGTTCATGTCAGGTAGGCCACCTTCAAAGACACCATCAGAAAAATTAATCAAATTAACAATGTTACAAGAAAAAGAAACTAACCAGGTGAAAACTGTGTTTAAGTGAAATCATTTTAAAATCCTCGTTCATGGAAATAAACATGAATGCTTTCCTGTGCGTGCTGCGGGGAACTGACGGCTCCGTGACAGCCTGACCTCCTCGGGTATTTTAGCGCTGCAGCATCGAGCGGAATTTATGGTCCTGCAAATCGGTCAGACGGGGGGACGGGTTTCACCCACCCGTGCAGTCCTCCAACATCCCGGCTGTGCATTGGCTGCTAAGTGGGCCGGGATAGAGCAGGGAGCGATAGCAGAGTTCACAGGGAATGGAAGAGCCTTCAAAGATCACAAAATAAAAGGTGAAAAGCACAGACGCTTTGTTTTTAACACTCGGCTCCACTTCAGCTCTCCATGTGTTCCAGCGTCACTCTTCTTCACGGCTCGCGGACCGACAACAGCACGGACTGCACACTGCCCCCATCTGATGACAGCAGACGCGCAGCTCGACCACAAAGCCAGCTTCAGGGAGTCCACGCATGCCGGGACATCAGGGAGGAGTTGAGCGGGTTTTATAAATGAATTTAACGCTGCGCAGAAGGAGTGCGTTTGTTAATGAGGTCAAATCCAATAAGTGAGAACAGAACACTTTTGGATGTGACTGAACAGATTCTTTCCGTTACACAATCACATGCTGCAGTGCTTCCTGGCCTCTCTGTAATGACTCAGCGCGGTGCTGCTCTCTGTCTCTTCGTCCTAATGAATGTTTCTGTTTGTCGTACGTGCAGTTTTTTCTCCCTGCATGATAGAAATTACAGCCGGACCTGAGACTCTTTGAGCTCTCTGCCACCATCTCCGGCTGTGGATGAAACTAATTGGTGCCCTGACGGATGATTGCAGCTGTGCTGACGTTAAGGTCGTTAAGTTCTGCACACGCTATAATGAGGAAGAAACCAACAAATCCCATTGGCTGTCATTTATTTACCACAACACAAAAGCGAGCATGACTTTGCGCTGAAAGAGGAAATTATTTTCCTCCAGTGAGGATGAGGAGCAAGGAAGACTTTTCTCTTCCCGCATCCTGTGACGGGTTTAAAAGTGTGAACATGTAAATCAGATGTAGTTTGGGCCTTAATGGATGTGTTTTAGCGGCGCTCTCCCAGGCAGCGCCCCCTCGTCCCGCGTCCCAGCGACCCGCTCGCCTGTCTGCTCGCATGATGTTTACAATAATGGGGAGAGGCAGTCCAATTTCACCCAACACGGCAGCCCCCTCTCTGCACCGCTCCTGCGCCACGTTTGAAAAGAGACGAGATTGAAAACAGCACCAAGTTCATGTTCAGAGCGACGCGAGGAGCCGGGCGGCGCCAGCCGAGAGGGCGAGCGTCACACTCCACAAACATCACTGCTTACATCTGTCTGCTTTTACTGTACTCACACACGCACACACACACACACACACACACACACACACACACACACACACACACACACACACACACTCGGGACCTGAGGGATTGACATCACACGCCTGAAGTTCCAGAAGACTCCCAGTGTAACGGCGAGCGCCCGTTCTCTGCACTTCCTGTTCCATAGGGGCGTCTTCGAGCTGGTCCGGGACGAATGGGGCTCGGCGCAGCCGTCGTGGTCCTGGGTGAGGTTGCCCAGAGTTTGAGTTTCTTCGCTCCTGTTTGTGTTGTTTAGTGACTGGACGTCCGGTCTGAAATTAACCGACCAATCAGTACTCTTTAGCAGTAAGCTAGTGTTTTATGGTCAAAATCAGCCCGAACACAGCAGAGAGATTTCATTTCGTTTTCCATGCTGGGTTCATGGAAACTAAAATGAAATATCTTTTCTGTGGACGCCCTCATTTTTAAAAATGTTTAGCTGTTTTTAAAATGTTTGCACAGCAGCTGCATGCAGCCGGTTTCTGTACAGTGGGATTAACGGAAAGCCGAATGGCTCCCCTCCACCACCCCCGGATAAACCTTTCCTGTCTGTGCTCGCCTGCTTGGTTTATTAGGTACACCATTGAAATATAACGTAGGCATATCAGGGATCATGTCGGCCATCTTTGATGAACGTCCTTTGCTCTCTTGCTGGAACTTTCTGGAAAGGTTCACTTCTGTGTCAGCTCTTAATATCAGCTCTGTATTTGCAGATAATATCTGAGCCTTAGCTTCTCCGACTGATGAAGTTCAGAATCAATTCATTTTATTTATACAGCGCCAAATCACAACAACTGTTGCCTCAAGGTGCTTATATTGTAAGGTAGACCCTACAATCAGAATCAGAAAACTTTATTAATCCCTAAGGAAATTATGTAAACAGCGTTCAAACAGCATTTTCATCTTTTCTGGATTTTCTTTTGATTTTTGAGATCGTGTGATACTGCTCAGGCTATCGTGCTTCTGAAAACGCTTTAGTTCGTGGCAGGAAGCAGGTGTCTGCTGCAGCACACAGACTGATGAATGTGATGGACGCCGTGGTGAAACTCTGAGCGTTCAGCCATTACCAAGTTTGTGTGTTGAACCTGGACGTAGTGAGCACGAGGTGGATCTATCTGAGAGGCACATCAAACTCACATGGAAGCTGCTCAGCTGAATCCTGCCCTGCTTCCTGCTCCACTGCAACGCTAATGGGACCATGATCTGTTTTAGTCAGACCTGAAACCAGCATCTCATCATTAAAGGGCTCAGCAATCAGCTGGGCAGGAGGCTCCTTTTCCCATAGACTTCTATACGATCGGTCTTCAGAGCAGTCGCCCCCTGCTGGATGTCAGAGAGAATGCAGGCTTAAGGAGCTTCAGCTCTGGCATCACTTCAGTCACTTTTCAGAAGTTTTTCAGGCACATTATTCGGTGACGAAGGTGAACTGTTTGTATTTCATATGTTCAGGACGTACATTAATCCTAACATTAAATGGACTGGTTCTCATATAGTGCTTTTCTACTCTATCTGAGCACTCGAAGCGCTTTACACAACTTGTGCATTCACCCATTCAAGCACTTTTTTATTCTGTGCTGCTCTAAGTGCTTACGATCTACCATTCATACTCCGATGGATGCATCAGAGAGCAACGTGGGGTTAGTATCTTGCCCAAGGATATTTGGCATGCAGACTTGAGCAGACTAACCTTCCGGTTAGGTGACCGGCTCTACCACCCAAGCTACAGCCACTTGGGGTGGTCTTCAGATAACAGCAGGGGTGTAAGAGCGTTCCCCGACCACGATTTCTATTCGTACATCAGCTTTTCTGCAGAAGGAATAAAAGCACGAAAATAAACTCCATCATTCTGATGTAATTCCAGTTCCCTCGTTACCTGATGTCAAACATTACAGCTCTCACAGCTTTAAGTGAGCATTAACTGCAATGTGACATCAAGGATGGATCAAGGAAGTATGTATTATTTTAGGGTCTACCTGACAATGTAAAGTGCCTTGAGGCGACTGTTGTGATTTGGCACTGTATAAATAAATAGAGTTGAAGGATTTTCCATCGTGGGTTTCGTTATAGAACCACAAAAACAGCGTGTTATACTGAGAGCAGGCTGCAGACACTGCCTCACTCTCCAATATCCTCCGCCATCCTCCTCCAGGTGTCCTCACCATCAGATCCTTTCTCCCTGACCCCTCCAACCTTGTACTGTAGCCTCCACGCTTTGTTCTCTAATCCAGGCTGTGGTCCTTCACAAAGTCACCCTCATAAATAAGGTCAGCGCTCAGAGAGAGAGAGATGTAGTGTGGAAATTAAACCTGGATATTTTTGTACGCTGCCTTGAATCCTTATTGTGTGCAGGTCAAGCCCCTCGTTTTGCTCTGATCTGATGAAAGGTGGAGAAGGAGAAGTTCATATTATTATAAAAAAAAAGGAGCGAATGAGGATTTCACTGACGAGAGGGGAAGAATGAAAAGGTTAATTGGGCTATTATCCGGCTGTAGTTTTTGAGGGATTTATGAGATGTCCGGGGCTCGCTCTCACTTTCCCTCATTCGCTTTGAGACATGTGCTCACACACACACACACACACACACACACACACACACACACACACACACACACACACACACACACACACACACACACACACACACACACACCCCAAAACCT